>JABUQX010119603.1:7500-12500 GCA_015478945.1 Trachelipus rathkii | reverse complement strand
TTTGATTGTTGGTTGTTGTCTGTGCATATTTATGATGTTGTTGTTGTTGTTGTTGCTGTGTTTTGTTGTTGTGTTTTGTGTTGTGGTTTATGTTTTGTGTTTGTTTTTGTGTAAATTGTTGAAGTTAGTGTTGCTGTGTGTGTGGTGATTTTTTGTTTGTGGTGTGGGGTTGTAGAATAGTTGTTGTTGTTTGTTGTGTTGTTGTTGTTTTTGTTGTTGGTTGTTGGTTGTTGAATGTTGTTGTTGTTGTTGCTTTTTTTTTTTTGTTTGATGTTTTTTGTGTTTGTTGCTGTTGTTGTTTGTTTTGTTGTTTATGAAGTTGTTGTTGTGTGTTGTTGTGTGTTGTTAGTTGAAGTTAGTTTATTGTTTTTTTTTTGTTTGTTTTTATTGTTTTTTTTTATTGTATGTTGTTGATGTTTGTGTGTTTTTGTGTTTGTTTATTTTTTTTGTCTGTGTTGTGTTAAAGGGTAATTTTGTTGATCTGTCGTTGTATTCTTGTCTTTATTGCCTGTTGTTGTTGCTGATGGTGTTGTTGGTGGTAGTGTTGTTGTGCTGTTCTGCTTTGTTTGTTGTTGTTCTTCTTCTTCTTCTTCCTCTTCTTCTTCTCTTCTTCTTTCTTCTCTTCTTCTTTCTTCTTCTTCTCCTCCTTCTTCTTTTGCTCTTCAAGATGCTCTTCTTCTTCTTCTTTCTCTTTTTATTATACCGTTTTCCATTCCTTTTGTTTCTTTTTAATTCTTTATATTACTTTCTTCATTTTACTTTTCCTTTCTTCCTTTTTATCTTCCATAATTCTTTTTTGTTTACTCTTTTTCCTTCTTCCTACTTTCTTTCTTCTTCTTCCACTTTTCTTCTTCTTCCGTCTTGCTTAACGATCTCGTCTTGTCTCTGTTTTTTAACTCCTGGATGGCTTCCGAACTCTAAAACCAAAATTGAACATTTTTCCACCAGCAACCGTTGTTAGAGGGAAGTTATAATTAAAGCATCTCAAAATTGATATAATCTCCTTTTTAATGCTTGCTAACACTGAATTAGCAGGACATACAACACAAATCTACCACAATATATATATATATATTATATAATATATATATTATAGTTTTAAGTATAATATATAATTTTTAAAAATTGTATTTATATATATAAAAATAAATATTATATATATATATATATAATAATATAATATATATATAATATATATATATATATATATATATATAATTATATAATATTTTTATGTATACATAGTATAAATATACATTAGTATATAATATATTATTTAATATATAATATATATATATAGTATAGATATATATATATATATATAATATATATATATATATATATATATATATATATATATATTATATAGTATATTATTATATAAAAATTTAATACATAGAAAGAGATGATAATAATATATATGAGGTATATATATATACATATAATATAATATATAATATATAATGATATATATATATTTAATATTATATATACAATAATATAATATATATAGATTATATATTATAATAATATATATAATAATATATTAATATAAGTATATATATATATATATATATAAAAGAGTATAATGTCCTCTCCCTTGGAAAAGCAAAAAAAAAAGAAAAAAAAAAAGAAAAAAGAAAAAAAAAAAAAAAAGGAAAAATAGTTAACATACAAGATGGAAAATGAGAATTCTTCCAGAAGAGAAGGCTAATCTCCTTTGCCTTGAAAAATAAAACAACAAGCTAGAAGTAAGAAAAGTTCAAAGAGATTGCTTGAAGGAAGAACTTGCTATATTGAATTAGCCTGAAATTGCAATCTTGAGACAGAATATCTGTTATGGAACTATACCCCTTGTGCAGAGAGTGCCATTTCATACAAGGGCGAATGAAGTCTTTTATAATTGGAGTTTCTGTAAGGAGGAAAAAATATCTCGCAATTTGAAAAAAAAATTTAAAAATTTTGTAGCTTCTTTTAGCAACCAGTGTGCTACTAGATTTCCAAGGGTATATTATTCCAATATCAAAACTAAGGTTGCTTATAGGGTCATCTGGAAAGATGATAAAACCGTCGAAAGAGACAGAAAATCAGGGAGGCGTTTTTGAACTAAGGGTTGTGTATACGTACATGCATGTTGAGCGTTTAAAGATTGAAAGTCACAAGGTTGAGACATCCCCACTGGGAAAGCTTGTCCATTTCAGCAAAATAGAATAAAAAAAGTTGAACTATTATGGTAATTATAGATGTAAATGAAGGAGAAGATTTGAAGTATAGTTGAAGAATGAAGTTTCGAGCCGTCGGCAAAGGAAAAGATAGAGCCAGAAGGAGAACAGCTCAATGGGTCGTCAATGAATAATCGGAAGAGGTATGTAAGATCGAATCCTGAAGAATGCCCATTGACAGCTATTGATATGAAACAAATTGAAAAAAAAACCTAGTTATAAGCTAGCAAAATATGAAGAAAGAAAAAAAGTCAGGCAACTTTTGAAGTGGTAACCCATGCCGTACTTTATCAAAATCCTTGGATATGTTAGGTGATAACGCACAAGACTTTCCATGGTCGCCACTTGCAGAAGACCATAAATCGGTAAGATAAGATTTCAAAAGTTGACCTCTGGCGTCGAGAATCATACTGAGAATCGGAAAGGAGGATCTGAGATTATCAAGGATATTGAAAATTAGAATTAAGAACAGATTCAATGGTCTTAGACAGCATGTAGGAATAAACTATAGAACCAAAGTTAGAAGGCCAGAAATGGCTATCAATGTTTGAATGATTTGGAGATAAGAGGCATTCTGGTACTGAGGAAAATGTTAATATTAATTCACAGAGAGTATAGTTGATAACTAGGAAGGATTTATTTCTGACATATTTTCCTAAAGTTTGTAAATGTTAGGATTCCTAACCAGTTCATATACTCTGAAGCTTCTGCAAAGATATCTCATCTAAGAAGAGAAAGATTGCCAGCGTCATCCAAACGCATTTAAACAAAAAAAAAAGTTAAAATTTTACGCTGTTTTTGCAGGAATGTTGATTACATATCCATCAGAGTGAATGAATGGAAAAAAGACTCATAATTACTTGAAGCTACTGAAGATATTTTTAGAAAGAAGAAAATTTTGTCGTACATTTACCAAAATGTCAGACAACTTCGTTTAATAAAAATTGTCGACGATTCCGAACTGGTTGAATTAGCAAAACTGACAGGAAAAAGGATTTTTTCTATTCGCATTGTCTGTAAACTGAATGACGTGACAACAGGTTCCATTAAACTATGGCCCTTGGGGAGAAAGTGATATAGACGAAGAAGGAAAGAAAGTATCCATTTATCTATTCCCAAAGTGATTAAAGAGATTACCCTTTCAGTAGATACCGAAATGTCCTCAGGGTAACAGCAGAAGTCATTCTAAGGATAATTAGCGTAGAGGATAACAAATCCCCCGTCAATCCCTATTAAAGTGCTAAAGGATAAGATTATATATATATATATATATAATATATATATATATATATATGATATATATATATATATATATATACAAAAAATAATTAATATATTATAATTTATATATATATAATATATATATATAATATATATATATATATAAATATATATATATATATATATATATATATATATGCACTGTATATAAAGAGCTTTTATAAAAAAATGTGAACATAATTTTGATGAGGCTTCTAACTAAACTTATAATCAATACAAACTTAAACAAACTTTTGCAAAAACAAAAATATCCCTTTCATAAATCTCTCTCTCTCTCTCTCTCTCTCTCTCTCTCTCTCTCTCTCTCTCTCTCTCTCTCTCTCTCTCTCTCTCTCTCTCTCTCTCTCCTCTCTCTCTCTCTCTCTCTCTCTCTCATTTTTAGTGCTTCTTCCCTTCCCGCGAGACTAAATTTTATTTACATTATAATTAAACCGACCTTTGCTTTAAAATTAAAATTCTGAAAAAAAAAAAACAAAATTTAAAATTAATAATTTGTACATCAATTAATTATTAATGAGGGTATAATATTATTTAATTAGTTCAGTTTTTTATTCTACTAATTATTCCTATCTTTTTCGACAATTTTCTCCAATATACAATACTTTCTAATTACATCCTGTAAATTGTACCCCACATTTATATGTTGGTTTCTATTTGTTGGGTACACATTATTTATATTATTTAATATATTACAGGTAATATTTAGACCGACTTTATTTTTTTCTTCAAATGTATTTGATATATATATATATATATATATATATATATATATATATATAATATTATATATATATAGATATAATAAATATATATATATAATATATAATAATATATATATACCTATATATATATAATATATATATATATATATATATATATTTAATATATTATATATATATATATATATATATATATATATATATATATATATATATATATATATATATATATAATATATATATATATATATATATATATATATAAAATATATATATATATATATATATATAATATATTAATATAATATATATATATATATATATATATATTATATATATTCAAATATATATTGATATATATATATATTTTTACTGTTGTTCATCAATCAAGCTCTCAATTACTCTCCCATATTCGTTTGGAGTCACCCTGAATCCCCCTGACTTTCACTCGTTCTGCCTTGCTTTTCCTGATTCTCTCTGACCCTCTCTGACACTCCCATATTCTTTCTCGTTATTGCGTGGCGAGTGTGATTTTAATTAACTTTGTCATCATTTTAAGTTATAACTAAGCTACTTACTCACGAACAATTCTTTCTTTCAAACCAAAAATCTACTCGGCTTTCCTTCACAATTATTCTCAACCTGAACTCCAAAGAATAGATACTATTTTCTTAGTACTCATCACTAACTACCTATTTAAAATATAAAACGATTGAAGAAACTAATTTTATTAATAGTATCAAAACTATCCAATCTAATATTCAGTTCCTCATTCATA
>JABUQX010119603.1:0-2500 GCA_015478945.1 Trachelipus rathkii | reverse complement strand
GTCTATAGACAATTTTTTTCAGTTTGATAAACCAATCACTCATATATATACTGTTGAGTTGTCAAAATTTTAACAAACTGTTCTCTGCTATGTCATAACAATTAGCTGGCCAGTATTCGTTTCTTCCTGTTATTAATCATAAGTAAGCATAAAAGATTAACTTACCTATTCTAATATTTATTATCTTACTGTTATTATTAACCAACCAGTTATAATACTACTTTAGGTTTGCTTTCCTGAAAAAGTTTCAGATACTGTTTCGCACAAACTGGTGTGAACCTGCTAAACCTATTATATCCTTTTTATGTAAGGATTGAATTTTGATAGTTAAATCTAGTAGCTCTTCCATTTTTCTTTCTTACAACAATTTTTATTTTTTATTATATATTCTTTTTATTATTCCTAATTATACCAATTTTCACAACTTTCTACAACAAAATAATATATTACCCCAGAGAATGAAATAATAAATGTGTCACATTTTCATCTCACCTCAAATCTGATATTATTAATTTCCAAGATATGTTTATACCCTTAATACAAATAATGGTATGACTTAGTTCATGCACTAGTTGTATGCATAAATAATAAATAATTTCTTATATGAAAGGGGATAAGTAAATATTAATTTTAATTAAAATTTTTTGAAAGGAATAAGTTATCAAATTTTTTATATTTTTTTTTTATTTTTTTTTTTGTTTTTTTTATTTTTTATTTAATATTTAAGAATATATATTACAGTATGAGAAATACTCTTTTAATATCTTGAAAGTAGATTTCAATCGAAGTAGCATTTCGGGTTTTTATTGGGGCCCTGTCAAGAGCAGGAATTAAATGTTATACCCTATGGAAAGAAAAAATAAACAACCTCAATAATCTAGAGATGAAAGCATTTAGGAGATCCTATGACTAGAATATATCACAACTCACTCGTCAGAACATTTACTCATACTACAGCATTCGTCTAGAGAAACCTAGAGGTTTTAGATTGTGGAAATACTAGGTTCAAAATTATATTTCCGACTTCCGACTCCCACCCTCTTCAAAAAATAACCGATCATCTCGAACTTCTTATCAAATATAAATAACCATCTGAACTACCAACCCTGTGAATTAAATAATTAACCGAACTCCGACTCCACTATCTATTTTAAAACATTACCGACTCCACTTCCACCTTATTGAATAATATACCGATCATCCAGACTCTCAACCCTTATTTCAAAATTTACGACTCCACACCTCAGTTCAAAATTACCGACTCCGACTTCTTTCATAATAATAAATCCGACTTTCTGACTCCACCTTACTTTTGAATATATACCTACATCCAGACTCACTACTCTTTAGAATAATTTAACCGATTCTATCCGGACTCCACTCCATACTTACAATAATTACCGACTCCGACTCCACCATTTTCAAAATTGCATATCTTATGAAACTTACCTAACCTATTTTAGAAATAATATCCAGACTACTCGACCTTACACCTACTCTATCATAAAATTGTCACTGAACTCACGAGACTATTACCACCACTTTTTCAAAATTGCCAACTCCGACTTATTCCACTCTCTTCAAAACATATACCCACTCCAGACTCCGATTCCACATACTCCTGGTCAGAGATAAAAGAGTATCAGCAGTTGGAGTTGTTTATCTTATACTATCCAAAATTTGTTTGTCTGCTTCTTCTGTTACAACATTAGCTCTAATAACTAGCTCAATTGATAATAAGTTTTACAATCAAAGGCGTATGGGTTAGATTGAGCGAAAATATAATTTTATTGGTGAGAAAAGTTATGATTGGAACATTCGGATCATTCATTAAAAGTTTCTACATTCAAAATGCTAAACATGCTTAACACATAAAAAAAATCTTTTATTGCTGTTATGTGGTGCTAAGTCTCCGTGGTGTATAAACTTGGGTTACTCCTATGTATTAATGCTTGTAGGAGCAGAAGTGCTACAATCTTGATACAACTTTTAATCTATTATTTTCTTATTTATATCAATACTATATTAATATTTAATAAATTAATTAATATATATATATATATATTAATATTTTATTAATATATATATATATAGTATATTAATATATAATATATAATATAATATATAATAAGATATATATATGAATATATAATATATATTAATAATATAGTATATAATTATATATTATAATATTTATAATATATAATATATCATATATATAATATATATTATAATATTATTATATTATTATATATAATATAATATATATAATTATATTATATATTTACTAGAAAGATTCATATTGTTTATTTAGCCTTACAAAGTAGTATGAGGGGTGAGAGCTTAGAGACCAGATGGGGGCTTAGACTGGCTGCCGACAGAGATCGTTAAGGACAGATGGTTTTTATTAGTGTATCAGATGAAAGACTCAAAACCATGGATGAACATTGATCTTATTAAAGCCTTCTGATTTATAGCAGAAATTTATTAGAAGCTAAAT
>JABUQX010119602.1:30000-32333 GCA_015478945.1 Trachelipus rathkii | reverse complement strand
CAAGAAGGATTCAAAAGGTCTACCTTGGTCCGTTGTGACAGAAAGCGGAACACCAGCGTGAAATCCAATGAGCCAAGAAAGCTTTAGCTATGGACTCCGCGTTGGCGACAGAGAGAGAGCATCATGTGAACCGATCTATGCACGTAAGAATGTATTTCTTACCGCGGAAGGGAGGCAGAGGTCCAACGATGTCGACGTGGACACGTTCAAAGAGCACCAGGGGGTGGCAGTGCCTAGCGGGGACTTGGTGTGAGTGGTGGACCTTTAACGCTGCATGGCATGCTGACATCGTTATATTGATATCAGATCAGGGGCCACACAAATCGGAAGTGAAAACCAGTTTCGCGAAGCCTCAATGCCAGGTGAAAGATGAAGATTTGATGTTAGCCTTACGGAACGATGCAGGTACGAAAGGACGAGGAGATCCCTGAGAGACATCGAGAAGTTTCTTCCCTATCCCAGGGAGTTGGAGCCACCCAGCTTGAGAGAAGAATCTTGTGAAAGTGCAGGATCCCCAGTCTGGCACGTTGCCATAGCGTCGTAGTCGATGTTGGGCAAGGCTGAAATCGCGTCCGATTTCAATGCGGGAGAGAGCGTCAGCAGTGAAGTTGTCGACACCTGAAATATGCCTGACATCAGTGGTAAACTGCGAGACATACTCAAGTGACGAGCTTCGAGGAGACGTCGTCGCTGTTTCGGAGACCATAGTGAAGGTAAGTGGTTTGTGATCAGTGAGTATGTGGATCACACTCCAGAAAGTAGCGGAAATGACGAACGAGCAGATACATCGTGCAACTCCTCCCAAAAGCACTATAGCAGCTCAGAGGTTGCAACTTGCGACAGAAAAGGTTATATAACACACTCCGTTCAGGTGTGTTGCTGAGGACACCTCCGACAAAGCAAAATCGGAGGTATCTAATTGAACTCTGGTCGGAGCTGAGTCCTGAGGGTGGACTAAGAGTGTGGCAGAAGCGAGTGCTTCTTTGGAAGCTTCAAAAGCAGCCGTAGCTTCGTCAGACCAGTCCACTTTTGTAGAACTGCCTCGGTGTTTGGGGCGGATGAGAGCGGTGAGGGGTCGAAGAATATCAGCGCCCGATTTGAGAAAACGATGATAGAAGTTAAGCATGCCGAGGTACTGACGAAGCTGCTTCTGAGAGACAGGCCTAGGGAAGGTGCGAATGGCCTCGACGCGCTCTGCAAGAGGACAAATGCCATCCGCTGAAACAGTGTGTCCTAGAAAGGTAAGAGAAGGGACACCAAAAACACACGGTTGAGACTCATGCCACATTCGTCCAACCTGGCAAAAACGGCACGTAGATGTTGCTCATGCTCGGCAGGAGAAGAGGAAGCTATGAGGAGGTCATCCAGATAAGCAAATGCGAAGGGGAGACCTCTAAGAACGTCATCGATGAAGCGTTGAAAAGTCTGAGCTGCACCCCTCAAACCGAACGGCATTCTGGTATACTCAAAGAGGCCAAAAGGGGTGATGATGGCCGTCTTCGGTATGTCCTCTACTGCGACTGGGATCTGGTGGTAAGCTCTTATAAGATCCAGTTTGGAAAAGATGCTCTTACCTGCCAGATTCGAGGTGAAAGACTGGATGTGCGGGACCGGGTAGCGATCTGGTATTGTGCAAGCGTTCAGAGCCCTAAAATCTCCCACAGGCCTCCAATCAGAAGCACCTTTAGGCACCATGTGGAGGGGGGAGGACCATGAACTCTTGGAAGGGCGGACGATACCAAGTTCGAGCATGTGCTCAAACTCCGCCTTGGCTGCCTTGAGCTTGTCAGGAGGCAGACGCCGAGCACGAGCGAAGGTGGGAGAGCCCGTAGTCTCTATATGGTGGCACACAGAATGTTGAACAGGAGAGGAAGAAGAACAGGGGTTCAACAGCGCCGGAAAATCCTTCTGCAGGATGGTGAAGAAGGGGGAGGTACCAGAAGAAGGAGCAACCGCAGAGATGCCTTAGAGCAGGAGAAACGACGGTACCTGCAGAAGACAGAGACGTACAACCGTCAACCAATCTCCTGTTTCTTAGATCGACCATAAGGTCGAAATGTGACAGAAAATCAGCTCCCAAAATGGGTTGGGTCACATCAGCAACCACGAATACCCAAGGAAATTGACGGCGGAGAGAGAGTTCGATGTTGCACAGGCGTTTACCATAGACGGGGATGGTACTACCATTTGCTGCATAAAGAGCCCGGTCAGGAAGAGGAACAGCGGACTTCTGGGTAGCATCTCGAGGTAGCAAAGAATACGACGCTCCGGTGTCGATCAGAAAGAACAGGTTTGTAGACCTGTCGAAAAGGCGCAGGACATCCTGAGACGAA
>JABUQX010119602.1:20000-25000 GCA_015478945.1 Trachelipus rathkii | reverse complement strand
TTTCGGGGAATGTAGTGTTGGGATCTGAACTTGGCCCTTTTGGGATGGACAAGACATTCTCCTATATGAATAGTTCTGCCCTCCACATCCCTACTGCTATATTGTTTATATGTCATATATTTCCTTGTTAAAACTGATTTTTTTTTGCGGTTTCAAAGTATATAGAAGCTTAATAATATATTGATACATCCAAAAATAAAAATTCGTTTCTAAAGGGAGGCGAATTCCATCTCCAGTTAGGCCACCTTTTTGATTTTTGCCTGACCCCTTGTAGGCCAGGACAAAGTAAGGGCTTTGATGCCCTTACAGACGAAATGGCTCCTGGAGCTCACCATCATCTAGCAAGCCACTTTATGCATCAGGTTCTTAATTTATCTTACTCCGTCGATTTCGCAACCGCTCACGTCCTGTTGCCATCTCGCTCTCAGTGACGCGTTAGACTATGCCCCACGTACGACCAATCACCAGGAGACTCAGATGAAAAAGGATTCTCTCATTATTTGTGCCATCTTTTGACATCAAAGTCATTTATTGGCATCTCTATCAAATTTTGGGGACCTACCCATTATCTCCACGTCATACTGTGCCCTCAAAGTTAAAAGGAACAGCCTATGCTTTGGAGATTCTTTCCGATAAAACTGACGAAATTCTTGCACATTTTCAAAAACGACAAATTCCGATTACAAAGGTGATAGCATTTTCCACACATCATGCGAGAACCCTCCTTACAGCTGGAATTGCAAGGTATTGCACCCTAACTCATCTGTGCACTACCCATCTTTTCTTTTGGAAAGGGAGATCCTTAGGCAGTGCACGATACATAAGCTAGACCGTCGTGAGGCCACTATTTGCGCTAAGGAGAAGCATTCACAACTCTCCTTCTCTTTTACCACTTTTAATGCGCCTTGGCTGGTATCTACAACCAAACTTTCATATCGCCTTCGTGTGCCAACTGCGCCTCGTCTAACTCGACAAAACTCTTCGTCACATCCGAGATCAAATACCTTTAACCGCTACAGGAGCAGACATTTCTACTTTCCATTCAAATTTTCCCCCTCTATTTTCCCGACCTGATCTGTACTATCATTCACATAAAAATCTCTAGTCCATACGTCCATTTCCTATGGTGTGAGCTCTGCTGAAGTACATGCCCTACCCAGGGGTGTTTGCTTTCTGTCAATTCATGATTTTTCTTATGCAATAGAGGGTGTCTCCTGCGATATTACTTGATGACTAATCAATTCTGATAAATCTCTCAAGAAAACGTCCTACTCCAGTGTCCCCTGAGAAGTAGCTGGGACATTCCTTTAATAAATTTGAATGCTCTCTTGGACGCGATCTATCTCCTCCTACGAGAGTTAACTAATCTTTAAAAATCGGCAGATAGATTTCTTAAAATACACACCTTCTGCCCAACCGACTGGGTCTCTCAGTATATTACCCAAACACGTCTGTAGCTCGAAACACCATAGTATAGTGAAAAACAATACAATGATCTCATTAATCCCAGATAGCTTACCGTGCCTAATTTCTTCATCCGACCCTCAAGATCCGTACTCAAACGATTCCGAGTCATACTCAGATATCGCAATGAATGTTACCACCGATAAACATCTGAATTTCCCCAGCTAAGGATCCAGGCTCCACCACCTAGAATGAGGGTAAGAGATTGGCCAACGCCTCACGTGTGCTCATTCGCCATTAGACCGAGACCATCATTCTGACCCCGCGGAGTTGTTCAAGAGTCCAGCGCCATCGGGTTAAATAACTCTGTTTCCTCCTCTGAGTCGGCTCTGTTGTTTTTATCTCGGCAGACCCCGCAGGACGCTGAAGTTCGTAAGGATGTGCTTCAGTTCCCCTCAAGCAATCCTTATATGGATCACCCTTCTGACACCCTTGTTAGGACTCTCTCTCTCTCTCTCTCTCTCTCTCTCTCTCTCTCTCTCTCTCTCTCTCAATCCAACATAAGTTTTCAACTGCGCAACACACCTGGGAAATCACCACCATCCATAGCGATAATGGAGGTTCCACTGTATCCACCGTTGAGAGTCAGACTTCTGATCCCTTTGTTTTTGGTGTCTGAACCTTCGATGTTAGATTCAAGGCTAAGTGATGTGGAAAGTAATTTGGTCAGTTTTTTTGACGAGGTCTCTCCCATAATGGGAGGGAGCAACCTTTCTCTGTCTCAAAATACGTCTCCCGTGTCTATTCATCATGAATACCCTATTCCCCCTAGCTATAATGTGTCATCACGTTAGAACTCAAGTGGCTTCTAAAAAAAATCTGACGCACACCGCATAGCAACAATTGTTATAGACCGCACTGCGAGCTGGTCACATCTTTCTCTTCCTGCACCTTAAAAAATTCTTCAATGGAACTAACGTGGTTGCTACCCAAACTTCGAAGAATTGGGTAGATTTATTGAAATGCAGACTTTAAAGCTATATGCCTCCAAGAACTGCAACCATGCAACCATGCACCCGCGATTTAATGCAACAGTCCAAATACAGTTTGCCCCTTGCTTCCCAAAATCATTGTGCTAATGAAAGGTGTGATGCTTCAATTCTCTTCCACGAATCGATCCCAGCCCGCACATACGCCTCATTCCAATTGCTGCATGAGAAGCGGTTGTGTCCACCCCTGACTTCCCGTTTACCTTGTGTTCAGCATACCATGCCCGTAGCTGCATCTACAGGAAAGAAGATCTTGAGATGTTTTGAAACAACCTCCACATTTGTTGGTTTTTAAGGATGAACATTCTCATCCATTATGAGGTGACTCGTCTCATACCAAATGAAGATTGACTGCTGTATTATACAGAACTTTTTGGGAGGGAGCATCACAAACACAGCCCAATAACGTTCGAATGTTTCGAATAATTTGTACCTTACTCCTGTGTAGAGTTATCTCATGTAGTTTCAATCGAATATTGGACATGATTCTGGTGGAACAGTTTATCTTCCCCTCTGTAGAAGCGGACTATTACCTATAATCATTATATTTCTTTTCTGGACTACTCACAAACGCCTTATACCAGTTTTCATTATGACAGGGTAGATTGGTCCTCCTTTCGAGGGGAGACATACGTTCCCTCGTCTTCCGGCCACAAGACTTCTTTTCCTTTCTGCGGATGCATTAACTTATTTTGAATGTTGATCTGATGTAGAAAGACCCATATCCTCGTTCTTCTGTGGGTCATCGTTCAGAAACGCCATCTTGAAAGTGAATGTCTCGACAAATCGTGCAGCGTAGATTACAGAAATGCAGAGTATACTCACCCAGTTTAATTTATTTTCTTTAAGGCCTGCCGTTCAATCTTGCTATATAAAAAGGATTAATATGAAACTATTTTAAAAGTTACGTTTCCACGGTCAACTTTCTCGACGCCATTATCTTCAGTGTATGGAGTTGAATGCAAAATTTCACAAGCACTACAGGGACCTCCACGATCATTCGCTACGGTCAACAACCCGTGAAATCATTTCCGCCACGGGCATATTGTTGATGAGTCGGGATACCATTTGCTACTTACCCAGTGATTCTCGGTACCGTGAACCTTCCGGTCGATCAGCTATCGTACGAAACCACTTCGGATTTTTTTTGTCCTTCCTGGAGAGGATCCTTATACAATCGATTGTTAACGAAGGAGGAATTTCAATAGGCCCCACTCTACAATATTTACAAGGATAAAGTACCTGAGACAGAGGCACTGGTACCAACTGATATGACATTCTATGTCACTGCTTCAGGTTTTCCTCTTTTGTGCAACGGACCTGAGTGAAGGGATCTTTCCTAGTTTCGCTGGCAGCATATACCATACCCATTTCCAAACTTGGAAAGGACCCTACAATCCCATTTCTCTAACCTGTCACACCTGTAAGTTGATGGAAAAGATGGTGGCTAATCGTCTCGCTTGATCTTTGGTGAACTTACACACTATTTCCAACTATCAATTTGGGCTCAGAAATCATCACTTCACGCAGGACTCTTTATCGGCTGAACCATGGCATCCGTGAGGCTTTCTCCTCTAAAAATGGGTCTGGCTTTTTTACCTCGACCTTGAAAAAGCTTTACGTTTTCACATGAAAAATAGTTCTCCACAGCTTCATTCTACACTTACCTGGCCTCAGAGGACAGCTTCCCCTCTTCCTTCAGTCTATTATGTTTGGTACATCTTTCCGGGTTAGCTTTGACACAATCCTGTCTCGTCATTTTGACATGGACGAGAGGTTGCTTCAAGGAAGTATTTTCAGCGTCCTATTTTATGCAGCTGATTTCAATGGTGTCGCTACAAATATCCCACTCAAAATACGGTTCTCTCAATCTATGTGGACGACCTAGCATTGTCTGTTTCTGGAGTCAGACTTTCATGCATTGAACGTTACCTACAGTTGGTCAGCAATGGAGTAACTTCGTGGTGTGATTCACGGGTTTTACTTCCTCCGCAACTGAGACGATGAGCATGATTTTTTGTAAAGGTGATAAGTGAGATAGATGTAGTGTATTATCTCCCATGGTGGCCCTCTATGGCTCACCCATCCGACTTGAGTCACAAGTGATGTTTTTGGGTCTGTTGTTAGATGCCTGCCAATCATATCTCCCTCACATCTACATCTTGGGGTTACTGATCGAAAGGTCATGCTTCAACTGTTGCTCATGTTGGTAAGATCAAAGTTGAATTATTGGGGTACGATATACGGGCAAACATCTCTGACATACTTGCTCCTCAGCCCCATACAAAGTGACGGTGTACGGATAGCTCTTGGGGCATTTCGTTCACCACCAAAGGAGAGTCTGGAGATAGCGGCTGAGGTGATACTCCCTTCTTAACGTACATAGCAACTTGTGAGCTCTATGTTTTTCCGCCTACAGATTCCCAAGTCCTCAGAATTGACTCCTGCCATACAGAGGGTACCACGTGGTCAGGCCTATTGGCCCTTTGCTGAGGTGTTACCAGAGTATTCTGTTTTTTGCACATCCCTTTGCTGGCTGCTTTATGG
>JABUQX010119602.1:12500-15000 GCA_015478945.1 Trachelipus rathkii | reverse complement strand
GGATCTTTTTAATATTTTTGGGCTCACTAAGGCAAGTAGGCGTTGACTCTGCCTACCCCCAAAAGCCGTCACTGATATATATATATATATATATATATATATATATATATATATGTTATATTATGTTAGTGAATATATATATATAGCGTATATATATATATATATATATATATAATATATATATATATATATATATATATATAAGTCTGGAATTATGAACCTAAGGAGGTGAGATATGTCTAAGAAAGATGAAAAATTTGTATAATCGTTAAAAAATTAAATAGACAAGTGGAGAAAAAATAGAAAATAAAACATATTTACTTTTCACAATCATCATATGGATCATCTACAAATGGGCAGCCTGGAGGACATGAAGTTGGGGTTTGAGGCATTGTTGTTGTAGTAAATGTTGTTGTAGTAACTGTTGTTGTAGTTTTTGTTGTTATAGGTTCAGTAACTTTCGTTGTTGGCAATTCTGTCGATGATCCTCCTGTGTCCGCGCAGCCACATAATGATTGAACAAAACATAAAGAACCAGTACAAGTAACCGGAATTAACAAAGTCCCGGTACAGACGAAATAGCTATAATAAAAATTTAAAAAATTAATATTATATCCTCGGCTTAGATTATTTGCAACTTATTTACTTTTAATCTTAAAAAAATATTGGTATTTTTATTGCAATCCCGGGCATGCATTTATTTTAACGTATTATAGGCTATATAATTATAATTTATCCCAGTGTGTTTACACCATCATAATGAGGGGTGGATTTTTTAATTCTAAATTTCCCACATAAAACACGGCAAAATTTTATAATTTTAGCTCAAATGTATACCCAGTCCGACATTTTCGTACTAAATTTGCAATGATTTAATGAAACAGAATTAATTTTGTTACTTTCATTAAAAAGAATGTTTTCAAAGATGCATAAACTTAAGTCGACCGCGCATAAAATTAAATAATCCGAAAGCATAATAGCGATTGATGTTAAGAGCACTGTAGAATATATCCATGGCAATTTTTTTTTAAATATATATATAAATATATATATATATATATATATATATATATATATATATATATATAGTATATATATTATTATATATATAATAATTATATATAGTATATATAGTTATATATATATATATATATATATATATATATTATATATATATATGTTATATATATATATATATATAAATAAGGGAGCCTTAGCATTACACAAGGCTAGTTTTGGGGAGCTGAGCGTGCGGTGTTATACCTTGATCCAAGGTTTGGGGAGGGTGTAGCACCGATAGTACCCTCAAGAGAGAATTGGTATTTAAATAAGTTATATATATTATTATATATATTGTTTGTAGAAGAAGATTTTTATATATTTATATATATATATATATATATATATATATATATATATATATATATATATATATATATATATATATATATATATATATATAAAGAAATTCAATAAACATGTAAAGTGAAAGTAATAAACAATAAATATTTACTTTCTACAGCTGTCATCTGGATCATCGAGAAGTGGACAGCCTGGAGGACATGTCATCGATGTCACTGGAGATAATGTTGTTGCAGGTTTAGTAACTTTTGTTGTTGGTGGCTCTGTTGATGACGCTCCAGTATCCAAGCAGCCACATTCTGCTTGGTCAAAGCATAAAGTGCCAGTACACGTTAGCGGAATTAATTCACCGTCACTGCAGACAAAGTAGCTAAAAATAAAAAAATTAAAAAATTAAAAAATAAAAATTAAAAAACGATTTTTCAGGAAGTTCTTACAAGCTGTGAAAGAAAAAATTCTTATCCGTTTCATAATTTTGTTAGGATAACTCAAACACTCGTTTAATTATACCGCTGCGGATAAAAAGGTTTGTAAGTGAGTTAGAGTGTTTCTTTTTATTCCAAACACTTTTCTTAAAGATCAACCTTCTCGGCACATTTGGTATCCAATGCTATCTTCTGAGTTAAATATACTAACTAAATGGTAAGTCTTGTTGCTAATCTTTCGATATTTTATTTAGCTTCCAAGCAGAAAACTTGGAATATATATATATATATATATATATATATATATATATATATATATATATATATATATATATATATATATATATATATATATATATATATATATATATATATATATATATATATATATATATATATATATATATATATATTTGTGTGTGTTTTGTTTATTGACAATTTCTCTCAATTACTTTTCCCTGTGAGCTCGATTTTATGAATGAACAATTTCCAATATAATATGTTTCATATTTTCTCTTACATTTTCTATATTTTTCTATCCCTTATCAGGACCCGTCCGTTTCATTACTTTTTTCCACTAGTCTAAGTGATGCACTCACTACCATATTTAACTCGAAATTGAACGTAAACTGCAAGTTCCATGTTTTGGGTTCACGAAGTCCTTTAATAATAAATTCATAGAAAACTCTCTCTCTCTCTCTCTCTCTCTCTCT
>JABUQX010119602.1:0-2500 GCA_015478945.1 Trachelipus rathkii | reverse complement strand
GTAATATTTAACAAGACCTAATAAAAAATTCCCATAACTTAACGTATCTATCATACTGATCAGCGAATAAATGCTAACATAACAATGTTTTAACATCAATATTACCTGAACTAAGAAAATAGAGTATCATTACATACCTGACATATCTTGCGTACGAATAAACTTTCAATATTAACAAAGTTCACTGATGAATATCGGTAAAGTAACTAACATTACATCACAAAACCTAACCTACTCCCCTACTTTTCTGTACCTATAACATACCAATGATAATTTAATTTTACCATAATCATAACCTAACTAACATATTGAACTACGAATAAAAGCTAACTGCGCAAAGTTTTTAGCTTATCAACAAATATCAACATAAACAAAGAACCTAACCTAAGTATCATACTGACCAACGGATAATTGGTAACAAAACAAAGTTTTAACATCAGTAAAACTAACATAATATCGCCTAAACTAAGAACATAACATACCTAACTTATACTGCTCACGAATAAATTGCTATCATTAATAAAGACATTTATATTTTGTTTAGTGTTTTCATTATTTTAAAATATTATCCTACATTTATAGTTTTGCTTTATTTATTTATAAATATTTATTTCATTTATTTTAAATTTTTAGTTTAAAACCTTTTTATCCACACAAAAAATTATTTTAAAATTTTAGAACTTTATTTTAAAACTATTTATGTTTTTACTAAAATTTTCTCACATTTTTTTTTAAAAATATGTTTTTTATTGACATTAAAGCTGTAAAGAAGTGAAGCAGTAGTGCAAACACCCTAACCCTTACCCCAACCTCCCTCACAAACGGCCATGTTCTACCACTTTACAGATTCCGGGCATAGTTGAGCATGTATTTTTATAACACAGTATAAAAAATAAGTTTCTTTGTAAAACGTAGCATTGAAAATTAGTTCTTCGGATGATCACAACATAAAATATATTAAAATGATTTTATGTTTTTCACTAAATCGTTTATTCTTTTACATAAAAATAAGTTCTTTGTATAAACAATACATAAACTATCATACTAACCAACGAATAAATGGTAACATAATAAAGTTTTAACATCACTAAAGCTAACTCTACATAATCTAAATTAAGAACACAACATACCTAGCATACCTTGCGTACGAATAAGCTGATAACATTAATAAAGTTCCCTACTAAACAACAATAAAGTAGCCAACACTACCTACAAGAAAAAACCTAATCTCATTTTCCCAACATATTTATAACATCAATGTGAATTCAAAATTAACACAGTAATTTTTGGAAAACGTAGCAAAAATTTATTATAACCTAACCTAACTATCAGTCTGACCAATGAGTAGATGCTAACATAACAAAGTTTTAGCATTAGTATACCTAACATAAAATATCACCTAAACTATGAACATAACATACCTAACATACCAATAAACTACTTTCTATAACAAAGCTCTCGGCTTATTAGCGGTAAAGAACTAGCATTACCCATAAAACTTACCCTAGTCCCCATTTTCTATGAAACCTATAGCATATCAATGTTAATTTAACATTTACATGGTAATTTTTATCATATCATACCCTAATTCACAACGATATGTTATATATGTTATAGAAAATGGGGCTAGGTTAAGTTTTATGGGTAATGTTAGTTACTCTACCTTTGAAAAGCGGAGAACTTTGAAAACGAAAGCAGTTTATTCATACATAAGGTATGTTATGTATGTTATGTTCAAAGTTTAGATGATATTATGTTAACTTTACAAATGTAAAACTTTGTTATGGCATCTATTCGTTGGTCAGATTGATAGTTAGGCTAGATTATGATAAAATTTTTGTTGCTTTGTTAAATATTACTGTGTTAATATGAAATTAACATTGATATGTTATAAATATGCTAGGAAAGTGAGATTAGGCTGTTTTTTATAGATAACGTTGGCTACTTTACTGTTGTTAACTAGGGAACTTTGCTAATGTTAACAGTTTATTCGTACGCAAGGTATGCTTGGTATGTTGTGTTCTTGATTTAGGTTATGTAGAGTTAGCTTTACTGATGTTAAAACTTTGTTACGTTATCACTTATTTGTTGGTCAGTAAGATAATTTAATAATTTTTATATAAAGAACTTATTTTTATGTAAAAGAATAAAAGATTTAATAAAAAACATAAAATGTTTTTAATGTATTTTATGTTGTGATCTTCTAAAGAACTTATTTTTAGTGCTATGTTACACAAAGCCTTATTTTTTTATACTGTGCTATACAAATACATGCTCAAATATGACGTGAAGCAGTAAAGCGGTGGGCATGGCCGATAGTGAGGGGGATTGGGGTTGGGGTTATGGTGTTGGCGCTTTGCTTCACTTTTCACAGCTTTAAGGTTAATAAAGTACATATTTTTAATAAAAAATGTAAAAAAAATTCGTAGAAACAAAAAGTTTTAAAAAAAATTTTTAAATTTTAAAATAAATAAATATTTTTTGGGTAAAAAAGTTTAAA
>JABUQX010119601.1:27500-35000 GCA_015478945.1 Trachelipus rathkii | reverse complement strand
GACACCCATTTATTTCTTAGCAACACGCTTCACTATTCCGTCATGACATACTTTTTGATTCCATTCAGAAGCCTACACCAACACCAGATATTGGCTCAAACCTGCCATAAGAGATTCCTATTATTATTACGCCTGTATGCAAAACCATGAAAACTAAATACAATTTATTCTTCTTCTCCCTCATTTCCCTCAATCATTTGTTTCAATGTAAAGATTGGATCCAGGATCCTCTACATCCTCCCTAAACGGACCTTGTTTCTTTACCAATCAGTCTATTATCAGTCACTCCGACGCACTCTTTCGCACCAAAAATATCAGCATTTTATCTTCCCATACAACACTCAATAAAATAATTCCCCTATAATTCCTACAGTTACCCTATCCTCCTTACCCTATATAAGGGTACTATATACTGCTCTCCGCCAATCCCTCGGACTATACCCTCCATAAACGTTTTGTTACACAACTTCCAAATCAAATCAATCACCATCTCACCTCCTTTCTTTCTTCATTTTCACCAGTAATATTCTATCAACTATACCTGCAGATTTACCATTCTTTCAACTTTCTCACTCTACCCATTAACTCCTCCTTACTAATGACCTCATCCCCAAAATACCTATTCCTTCTTGCACCATCAATCCCACGCACATTCACTATCACCTCTTCATTACTGCCAATGTTATGCAGATTTTCGAAGTGTTCCTTCCACGCACCCCCAATTCATATGATTCATCAGTTAGCGAAGCAACATCCTCTATCATTAATTTCATGAGAGATTCTTATTCTCATTCTTAACCTTTTGCGCTTCCTTCCAGAAGAGCTTCTTATTCCTTTGCAAGTCCCCATTTATCCTCCTTCTAAACTGTTCATTCACTTCTTTTTTACTCCTACGTATGCACCTTTTTTTAGTATTTCTTTTTTCCTCCTTATATATTTCCAAACATCTTTCTTTTGAAACTTCATCATTGGCTTTTTTCTTTAAACAGCATTCTTCATTCCACCACTCACTGTTAACAAACATTCTTACTTCCTAGTTTAGCACATCCACATACTTTTTTTGACAATGCTACACAACCAGCTTTCCTTCATTTGGCTTCCAGATTTGTTCAGTTTCAACTTGTTCACATTCAACTGATTTACGTGCAAGCGCTCTTAAATACTTATCCTTATTACCTTGTTCACTTAACGTCTCACTTTTAAATTTACCCACTTCCTTCCTTATTACCTTCCTCTCCATCCAACCCCCACTCACTTAATTTATATATATATATATATATATATATATATATTAATAATATATATATATTATATATTATATATACTATATTATATATATATATATATATATATATATTATATATATTATATATATATATATTATATATATACGTATATATACTAATATATATTATATACCGCAGGGAGGCATTGATTTGTCTTTATTTATTGGATGTTATGCTCTTGGCATACAACTTGAAGCATGACACAGTGATAAGAAGCAATACTTTGGGACTTTATGCATCCCTCCGGCCCTAAGCTGTGTGCATTTGTTGTGCATTTGTATTTGTCACATATGTAATCTTTCAGATTTCATTCTTTCCTCTCATTTTTCATATTAATTTTCTAATTTTTTCAATCCACACTCTCCACCACACAATTTTATTTTTTTTGCCAGATAGGCAGATGAACGCCGATTTCACACCCTTTCTTACGGGAGGGGGCAACCATGGCGTCATCCTAGTGACTGAAGGATGTGTAAACCACATCATCCTTGTTCGTGATTCGGTACTCACGACCTAGCACTTGCTTTGAATCTTTTTCCTAGACCCCTCTGGAACACCTATAATAAGAATCCCCTCCGCTTAGCGCGGTCCACCGGGCACAAATCGCATAGGGCTCGACACCCATGAGGGGGGACCCCTTTGATTTAAATATACCATTGGCAATACCTAATGTTGCGCTTCTGAAGCTTAGATGAACTATAAGGTTTACCAAACCACGCAAACCGATTAATGGACTTTACTCTTCTGAATTGCCACTTACGAATATTAATGCCGAGATTCCCTCCACTTCACCTGGAAGGCCTCTGTATATCCCCAATGATCAATTGCCTGGCACTCCCTCGACATCTCAGGTGCCCAAGAGGTCGGGGCAACCTCAAAAAGGTGTCTCCCGTCCTAGTCATTCTCAATTGTTTACTCCATATGCTGCTCCCCACCGGCTGCCAGCTGCTTCAACTTTCAATAATAATTAAGAAGAATAAAATCACCACTCTAAATCTCTATTTACTGAGGCAAAGAACATTCATTTCTCTAGCGATTCACTTCAAAAAGCTTTAGGAATTGAACTCCTCAGTCACTTCGTTAATGTAGGATGGTTCTTATCGTTCAAAGGCTACTACCAGAAATCACTTCTAATATTGTATACAAACCTTAAATCTCTTGGAAACATCCGTCTCTATTGCACACTACCTGATGAAATACGAAATACATCACAAAGGCACTATTACTCTTTAGAATGGAAAGACCGAAGATCGTTAGCTGCAATTCTCAGAAACATACAGCAGAAAAGATTTACCAACGTTTACAGATTTCCCCCACGTCCAGACTCGCCTGACACCCCAAATCTTAGTTTACTACTGACCTATAACACCCCTTTTTCACCTACTAAGGTTTACAAGCTACATTGTTCTTACGTTTTTTCCCCGACCAAGACGTTGCTTTAAATGCCAGCGGTTTGGTCATCCCCGAAAATTAATACTGTAGGTGACCGCATGATATTATGCGCAGTCTGTGGAGAAGAATTTCACATTCCCTGTGAAAACACACCACCACTCTGCAAAAATGGTGGAGGCCTCCACAGTGCCTCTTTCCTTAAAATGGCCGTCCTTACCGGGTCTTGAAAGCAGAAGGTTTTTGAATTACTGCACCAATGCAAAATTTGAGTTGTGAGAGATGCCATGCACCAGGTCAAAGACAAATATCCTATCAAGGCTATCCCATGCTAACATTGCAGCAACCTGCCCCCCCCCCGTCCTCCGCGTGTCAAGCCACCGATATAACTCTATTCCAGTAGAACTCTCCCTCAACTCCTCGCCAGGTCACTCAAACGTTACTGTAAACCTGCTCGATTGGCACTTCCTTATATTTGCCGACATTTCAAATAGTTCAAAACAGCCTTCAATACCAATCTCCCGCCCAAAATACCTTCAACAGCCCTACCCCGAGGGCTAGCTTTCAACTGACCCTATGAAACAAAGTCTGTTCATCCTTCACATAGCTTGGCAGAACGTTTCCGCGAACAACCCTCATTACCCTGCCCGACGAGTTTCGACCAAACTCACGCTTAACGAGCCGGCTTCTTTTGTTCTCCTTACTTTTGGTCTCCCCCACACTCCAACTCTGAAAAGTATCCCTAAACAGAAACAAAAGATTAATCACCAAGGCAAAGACTACTCGCTAAAATATAAAACATCTAAATTTCTAAAGCAGAACGCATCGATCCCAGATATAAAAAATGCAACTCAATATAGACCTCCCCATAAGTCCATTCCTGAGACCAAATCATTGACATTCAATAGATTGACCCAAGCAACACAGCTATCAAACAACCCAAAAAGCCAATTCATCTGCATAACTTGGCAGGATTATTCCAGCTTTTCTGAATCCTCCTATAACTCTTCTTCCGAATTTCCTATATCAGCACACCCTAAAGGATTCTATACCTTAGCAGATGAAGTGAATTATAGCTCCCGAATGGATCTTGATGTGACGACCCAAAATCTTTCTAATGTTTCCTGCGCTTTCGAGGGAGGTGAATGGAAGACAATTCAACGCAAACACCGCAAACGCTCAGAGCATTCAGGATCTGTTAGCTGCATGAAAGGGGACCAAATCTCATTATCTTACTCAAATTGAAGTCTCCCAAAACAAAACCCACCTGATGACTCACTGACAAAGTCTCCAGCATCAGACATTTGTAACCCAACAGATCCCGATATCGCAACTCCTACACCCTCTTAAAAAGTTGACACTTTTCCAGAAACACCTTCCTCTCCCGTTTCCATGAAACAACCCCATATTCTCCACACTTTTCTGAATCTGCTTGCTTGGCAGATACTGATATTGGTCCCATTTCCAAATATGAGCACCCTGGTTGCTCTTCCAACAACAACCAAGTCCCCACATAATAAGCATGGGCTTGTTGACTCAACTTAATTCTCATTCATGGCGAAGCCCCTCCACCAAATCCCGATCCATCCCCCCCCCCCAAAAAAAAAACCGGTCGTACAACCAAAATCTCTGTTGTACGACTATTCCTTACCACCAGAATTTATTGTTTCTCGTCGGGACCCACGTCTCAGCCTTTCCTCCTTATCTGTATCCACCTTCACATATATATCCCTATCCACATAGAGCAATTGTCTCAAAGGGAACTATCCTTCATAGATTCATAACAAGCATAGCGATGGCCAATCTTCCTTCAATGGAAATGTCGTGATTACTACTCTAATTTTGAAGAACTGTGTTCAACAATTAACATTGTACACCAAAGTGCATATGTCTGGCAGATTTCAGCCCGATGTTATCGCGATTACTTCCAACCCGTCGGAATACAAAATCGCCGCTAACTTCTATAGAAAGAGGTGACAATGATAGAGGAGGCACAGGAATTTTCATTCAGAAGTCTATCCCCTATTCTCCAGTCCCTCTTCGAACTAGACTTCATGCAGTGGCAGCACGTATCCATTTGCCCATCTATCTCACTGTCTGTTCGATGTACATGGCTCCCAGTAGTGAGTTTACAAAGACTGACTTGGCTGACCTTTTTGAGCAGCTCCCCCGTCCGGTTGTTATACTGGAAGACTTCAATCTTCGTCACCCCTTCTAATCTTCGTGTAAGTCTAAGATCCTTGTTGATCTCCTAACCCCCTTTTCCCTGGGATGCCTTAACACAGGAGTCCCTACATATGAGCGTTTAGATACACACACTTTTTCCTGTATAGATATTTCGTTTTTTCCCATTCTCTTATGGATCGCTTCACCTGTTCCTTCTTTTATTACTTATACGGCAGTGACCATTACCCAACAGCCTTAAATAAACTTGCAACGAGCCCAATGTTAAAACTCATTTCCAGCTGGCGAAATGACCGAGCGGATTAGGCTCCTTTTCATCAGGCTACAGCTTTCTCACTCTTTTCTTTTTCCTACTGTCTATGATGCCTATAACTTATTCCAGCAAGTTATCATCACAGCAGCGAAAGCTGGCATCCTGCGATCTTACGCAGGTAGGCTTTCGGCAACCCCTTGGTGGTCTCAAGAGTGTGCACAAGCTAACCAGGAAAAGGAAAAACTCTACAGGCATTACAAAAAGAAACGCACCACCTCAAACAGGACTATCCTTAAAGCAGCTGTGGCGAGATCTCGTCGAATTTAATCGCCAATCACGTAAGCAATACTATCGAACTTGTACTTCGACTGTCAACTCCAGAACCCCACTTCCTTCATTGTGGAAAGTTGCACAGAAAATATCTTGCCGCTCCAACAATTCTTTACCCACAGTCCTCCGTTATGGGCCTGATATAACCGATACGATCTCTGCTCCAACAACTGTTGCAGATGTATTAAGTTATAATTTGCTAGCCACTCGAGCTCTTTTTTTCTATCTTGAAGCCTTTCAAAAATTGAGAATTAACACTGCACAGCCAAACCTTTCAACAGCGAAAGGGGAAGATCATACCTATAAGCGTCTTTTTACATTTGCAGAGTATCAAACTGCACTGGCGAATAGCAAAGACGGTGCTCCTCGCCCAGACATGATTTTGTACATAATGCTCCGTCATATTCACCCTTCTGCATCAGCATTTTTGCTGGATCTGTATAACAGAATCTATATCGAATCTTCTTTTTCATCTATTTGGACTACGAGTTTTTGTAATCCCTATCCGAAACCTGGAAAGATCCGAAAGGTTATCGGGACAACCAAAGACCCAATTTCGTGACCTTTGCACACATTGGCAAAATAGTGAGAGAAAATGAGCTCAGGCCCTCCTTCTACGCGGTTCTCGGAGAGTCGCCAGGTATTAATCTTTCAAACTTTCCAGTTTGGTTGCACAAAATCATATCGACCGCGTAATCCCTTGTACAACTAGACATGACAATCGGGCAGCCTTCTCAACCGGTGGGATGGTTCTTGGTGTCATTTTTTGACCCTGTAAAAGCTTATGGCACAACTTGGAGATCTGGGGTTCTCCTTAAACTCCAATCGATCGGTTTCCGAGAACATCCCCCCCCTTTTTATTAAATGCCTTCTGTCAAATAGATCCATCCAGATTCGGTGCTCTTCTGTTCTATCACACCACTTTATCTGATGAAGATTCGAAGGCACGTTTTCTAAGTGATATACGATTTGCTCCGGACTTCAATAGACATCGTTACTTCATCCAACGACGGTCAATTGTTTCTCTATGTTGATGAATTGGCGCTTATATATTGTCGGTACCAGGCTGCCATTTTGAACGGCAACTACAACAAGCAATTTAGAATATTTCACAATGGGCTCACTCCCATGGCGTCCATTTCTCATCTACAAAAACCTCAGGAGTACTTTTTAGGAAAAAATCGAAAGACCTGCCACCTACCTCCCGTAACTTCACAAGTCATATTTCTAGAACCCATTCTAGATGACCACTTAACATACGCACCTCACATTAAACTCGGAAAATGACTTTTACGTCATTTCGCCTCAAAATCTTGGACTGTTGATCACAAGTCCCTTTTACGTCTCTACATCGCCCTAATTTGATCGAAGCTGGACTATGGACTGCGTAGCAGTATGGTCAGACCTCACAACTCTTACTACATCTGTCTAGATCCATCCAAAATTGCGATTCGGTATCGCTCCAGCTGGAGCCTCCGATCGTCACCGGTGCAGCTTGAATTAAATTGATGTGATGCCACTCTCTCATTCGAAGGAATACATCATGTGCGCAAGTTATCTTCGCTTTCAAACCCCATTACCGTCTGCTCTGACATCGATTCTGCGGAAGATACCTCAGAATCCTCATCTACTGGCCCATGGCAACAACAGTTATGAACTTCCTTAAACTTCCTCACACTCCATTTGGCAAGGTGTGCTGTTCTCTTATTGGTGAAGGATTACACCAGTGGCTATTCCCTGCTCTCCCATCTGCATGGTACCTACTCTCTCTCTCTCTCTCTCCAAATCTAGCCACTCCGCTCCCTTGTTAAGGCTATCACTCCTAAATGAGGGGGTTTGAAAGTAAACGTAGATAAGAGAAAGGTTATGGTTGTGAGTGAGACAGTCTCTGTGTGAAGTTATGGCTTGTTCGGTGAGCACTGGAACAAAGTGTCTGAGTTTAAATCTTGGATATATGTTGGATGAAAAGTGAACGAATGTTGCAAGATGTAGTAGGAAAGTTGTGAATGGTAGGAAGTAGTTGGAGCAATTAAATCGTTGGTGGATGTAAAGGGACTA
>JABUQX010119601.1:0-7500 GCA_015478945.1 Trachelipus rathkii | reverse complement strand
CTCTCTCTCTCTCTCTCTCTCTCTCTCTCTCTCTCTCTCTCTCTCTCTCTCTCTCTCTCTCTTTTTTCTTTTATTAATTTTTTTTTAATGAAATTTCAATATTTTTTTTATATACCAAACAATTCAGTACTGATGAAAATCTGTCTAAATAAAAAATTAGAACTCTTAAAATTAAGCCTTTTCTTAGATGTTTGCATCAAAAATTTAATACTCTTAAAAGTAAGTTTTTTTTTCTTGAATTTCAACATAAGGAATTATTTTGTAATTTTTAAAACAAATTTTTAACAGTATTTTCATAATTTGAAAAAATAATTTGTTTTAAACAAAAACAAATTCAGAAAGCAGAAAATCTATTCTATTAATCGTTTTAGGTCTCTTGATATTACGCTTTATTGAAATTTCAATATTTGTTTTAACATACCAAATAATTCAGAAATGCTGAAAACCTGTTTTAATAAAAATTTAGATCTTTTAAAATTAAATTTTATTATTTTTTTTGAGTCAATGTACAGGACCCACCACGGCTCACAAAGCGGCCACACTGGGTTGAAAAAAAATCAACACCATGTTTGAGCATACATATTTCAAACGTCATAAGAAGATTTGAATAGAGAAATGAATATTCAGTCAATTAAAAATAAACAAAAACTAAACAAAAGTACATCCTTGCATTATAAAGTCCTAGTATTACGTAACAAAATCAAATATTATGAAGAATATTCACTTCTTGTAGAAACAAGAAAATAGAGTTACTACTAAAGTGGGAAGATTCGGATAAGATATGGGATAATCTTTTGGAAGGTGTTATGGATCGTAAAATAGGAAATGACGGCGGCGAATAGAGTTCAGCTGGGAACAATCAATGAAGATATGGCGAACAGATTGCGGGGTATGACTTTGACAAAATTTGCAAATGGGAGGGGGGTTCCGTAACATATAGTGACTGAGTGATATTGGTGTGGCCAATACGGAGGCGTGCAAGTATCACCTCATGTAAGATATTCGTCGGTGGGAGGAAGACCACTCGAAGACTGGCTTTATATTTAAGTTTTGCTCCTCTGATCATCCGTCCAGCGCCTGCCAATAAGATTCTGTTCTTGTCGGAGAGCATGATAGTAATCGGTTGATGGAGGAGCCCTTGTCGAATGGCAACTGAGAGGTACCTGGAACACCCGAAAAGAGGATGTGGGCCATTTGGCCTCTGTCATGATTTTCATTGCCAGTTACCCCTACATGAGAGGGGGTCCAACACATAAAATAATTTGTTTCTTGCGGGAATGAAGCAGCCGAAGAAATTGCTGTGCACAGCAGATACCATTATGTTTTTAGAGTAAGGTTTTAAGGCTTGTAGCGCGCTGAGCGAATCTGAATAAATGACATGAGATTGATCTTGGTTAAGGATTAGAATTCAAGAAAGCAATCATTATAGCCATTAATTCTAAGGTGAAAATTGAAGCATGGAGGGGGAGGGTATAAAGGTTGCATCAGGGAATAACAGCAGATGCGCCCACAATTTCCGGTTTTAGAGCCGTCAGTAAATGCTGGATAAATTCATCATGAACTGTGGAATGAGACAGGAATGATGTGCCTTTAACAAGGCAGCAGAATGGCTTGATTTGGAGAGAGAGGTCAGAGCCAAGCAAAATGGTGGGAGCGGGGAACAACCAAGGTGTGTATCCTTCATCGTATGAGAGCAGCACCTTTTGTAAAAGGATGTTAAGGAAATTAAGGATGTTATGAACCGTGTTCGCAAATGGCCAGTAATTAGGATTCTGAGGCACCTCCTGCAGAATCGGTGTCAGGGCAGACGGTATTGGGGTTTGAAAACGAAGATAACTTGTACGCATGATGTATTCTCTTCGAAGAGAGAGTGGCATCACATTAGCTTCAACTTCAGGGCTTACCCGGGGGACGATCAGAAGGCTCCAGTGAGATACGGATCTCCTCGTTTTGTATGGGATCCAACAGATGCAGTAGAGTAGGAGGCCTGACCATATACTTCACAGCAGCCATAGTCAAGCTTCGATCGAACTAGGGCGATATATAGACGTAAGGGATGCGATGATATTTTGAGTGCGAAGACGTAATACGTCAAGCGCGCGATGACAAGTTTTGGTGTTTAATATGTGGGACATATGTTAAGTGGTCATCTAGGATGAGTCCTAGAAATTTGATCTGTGAAGTAACAGGAATAGGCGAACCATTTAGGTTAGGTTCGCTGGAAGAAGGTGGCAAGTTCTTCGATTCCCTTTTTCTTAAAAAAAGCACTGCTGAGGTTTTGGTGGAAGAAATGGAAGCCATGGGAGCTAGCCCATTGTGAAATATTTTCAATAGCTAGTTGAAGTTGCCGTTCGAGAAAGGGCAGCCTGGCACCGGCTATGTATAACGCAAGGTCATCGACATAGAGAGAAAAATTGACAGTCGCTGGAATAGAGGTAACAATATCATTAAATCCGAGAGCAAATAGTAGTACACTTAAAACACTACCCTGCGGAACGCCTTCATTCAGAGTTAAGTGGCGTGACAGAATAGAAGAGCACCGAACCTGGATAGATCTGTGTGACAAAAGGCATTTGATGAAAAGAGGGAGTTGTCTGCGGAAACCAAGCGAATGGAGTTTAAGGAGAATCCCAGTTCTCCACGTTGTGTCGTAAGCTTTTTCAAGGTAAAAAAAGACACCAAGAACCATCCCACCAGTTGAGAAGGCTTTCCGGATGTCATGGTCTAGTTTCACCAAGGGGTCCGCAGTCGAACGATTTTTGCGGAAACCAAATTGGAAGTTTGAGAAAGCTTGAAAATTTTAACATTAAATTTTAATTGTTTTATATAATATAGTTTTTCTAAAGTATGGTTTTTCTTAAATTTTAACATAATAAATTATTTTGTAGTTCATAAAATTAAGTTTTCATTAGTTTTTTTAGCTTTTGAAAAAATAATTTGTTTCATACAAAAACAATTTATGAAAGCAGAAAATCTAATTTATTATTAGTTTTAGGTCTCTTAAAATTGCGTTTCTTAATGAAATTTCAATATTTATTATATTCCAAATAATTCAGACATGATGAAAATTTGTTTTAATAAAAATTAAAAACTCATAAAATTACGCTTTTTCTTTTTAACATTACAAATTTAATACTTTTAAAAGTACGTTTTTTCTTAAATTTCAACATAAGAAATTATTTTGTAATTCCTAAAATTAAGTTTTTAACAGGATTTTCAGCATTTGAAAAAATAATTTGTTTCATACAAAAACATTTCGGAAAGCAAAATATCTAATTTATTAAGTTTTTATTAATTATAATAGAAGCCTTTAAAGAGAAACTTGTAAATAATTTAGAAGAGTCGTATTTTATCAAGTAAGATTTTATTGGTCAAGATATACTGTTTAGCCTGGCCATAGTTCTAGGTGACAGTTAATTTAATATTAATAATAAAATTTAAAAGTACTTATATTTTAGATATTTCCAAGATTACTAGTGGAAGCCCATACGCAGTTGGCTAGGAGATTGTTACTGCTCTTTGTTCACAGTTATAGTAGATTAAATATTTTTCAAATCTTGAATGTATGATGAGTCATAAAGTTAATGCCCATATGGAGCATAACGATGTACGGGTACAGTATATTGTCACTGGCATGCTTGTGTGCTGGCAGCCAGCCTAGCTAGGTCATGAGCTTGCCGATGTGGTAAGGAGCGTATGAGTGCAAGGGAATGAGCAAACACACTGGGGCATGGTAGTGGGGTCGAGGTTAGGTCTAAGGTTAGGTTTATGAATCCCCAAAACACATAAAACAAATACTCCTCTTCGCCCCTTCATCTCTAACATAGATTCTGTCCTAACATAAATCGACCCACTACCATACCCCAATGTGTTTATAAAATTCCTTGCCTTCATTGCAACTCCTTATACATCGGCAAAACTCATGATTTTAAGCGTAGACTGTACCTTAACACAAACATGACATTACCAATGACAATCAATATTCTGCCCTTACATTACATCGTTCCACACATAACCACACTATAGACATTAACAACATGACTCCTATCATACATTCAAAAGATTTACACAGAAGAAAACTATTTGAATCCTACTGCATCCTTAACACCAATAATTACAATAGACAAAAAGGCGAATTCAATATTAATCCCACTCTTAACAACATTATGAACTCCACTAATTTCTATAAAAATCTTAAATCTAAAATATAAATTACTTTTTAAATTTTTATTATTAATATTAAATTTAACTTTAGTCTTACAAAGAACTGCACCTGATGAGGTTTCCGAACAAGAAACGAAAATTTGTGCTTTAATATATTAATAAAAAATCTTACTTTAGATAAAATACCGACTCTTCTAAATTATTTACAAGTTTCTCTTTAAAGGCTTCTATTATAATTTATATCTATTAGCGATCATTGCTGAATACTTTACTATATTAAGTTTTTGGTCTCCTAAAAATGCGTTTTTTTATTTTTTTTTTATTTTGTCCAGTCAAACTAAGAAAAATGACCCATAAACCTGGGCAAAATTGTTTCACAAGCAATTGAAGTGGTATTCAACTTAACAAATGTTGCTTTATAACATCCAAAATCAGACAAAATCCAAGTATGGGAAAGTATTGAAAAATCAAATTCAAAATGGTGTCGGAATGTCGATTTTTTGTTATTTTTGTTTTAAGATATTTTGTATATACTTAGATTAATGAAAGCACAACCATTAAATATAAGAGTAAATATTGAAATATCAAAGAAAATAAAATTATATTTCAAGAATAGAATTTATTAGAAAGACAGAAATATTATTAACATTTTTATTGTCATAGTTAGTATAAAAGTACTGTAAGAACAAAGTCCTTAAGGAATTGAATAAGTAATGTCGGACAAACCATGCATCTGAATCACTGTCATTGTTTTCAGTTTCAACGTTGTTGTCACATCCACTGATCTGGCACTCCCCCACAAGAGGCTGAACAAGGCAGCCCGTTCTGTTTGCATCCACATCGCATTGTTGCGCAATGCGTCTTACAAGAACAATGGATCATTTTCAGTAACCACTCTGGGGCTGGTGTCATATCAGATACTGTAGGGTAATACGAGTTTTCCCTAACAAACCAACCCCATTCTGTTGCAATTAAAGGCGTTTTTTTGTGATTTCCAAACACATACCTGATAGTATGTACGAAAGCTATGGTACTTTGTTGCTGATTCTGTAGGTGGCCAACGTTCAGGTGCAACAAACGATTTAGCTGCTGCAACTTTTTCCACTAGCATTCGATGACGAAGTGCTTTTAGAGAATTTCCTGTCTTGCCGTCATATAGTATTGACATAGCCTTACTTCTTGCAGATTCAATGTCACACTGTTGAGTTCCATCTGAGGAAAATACGTTTGCAGCCAGCTGTAGTTGTTCATCATTCATTAGTTTTTCCAATGCTCTGGCCTTTCCGATGCCAAAGATTCTGAACGTTGTGTCACAACCAGTAAAAGCATGTAAAAACAAAATGTTTTTACAAATATCACTACCCAGCAAGGCTTTAATTCCAAGAATATCATACACTGGATTTGTAGACAACAGTCTTTTTATGTCACTCCGTAAGTACAGTTTAAAACCATTGTTTTTCGCATGGTATAACAAAAGAACCAACAAGTCTGTATCTTCGCCAACAATAACGGTCATTATATTGGTAGATGACGTTACTGCAGATTAAACAATATCTAAATCTGCATCTCCATCAGCTTGTTTTACAGTCCACCCTATTTTTGTCAAGGTTTCTGATAAGAGCATAATTAATTGCTGCTTATTTGTATAATTGGCCAAAAAAATTTCTTTCTCCCCGACAAACTTCATAGTAGGACTGAAGTGTACAGTCTTGCTAATTTTGCAAGTGCTGCGCCTTCTGTGAGTCATGTCCTTAATGGAAGGATCACTGCCGTAGCCATCGAAGACAACAATAGCTCTGCCATAATTATCAAATGTAAACTTTGCGTAGGAATTGGCTATGTTCTGGTATGTATCACTATGCCTCCACATCATACGATGAAGTAGGGATCCTCCATCTAAAATGAACTGGATGTTAGTTTGAGTGTCTGGAACATTTGCTCTACACAAGGTACCACACTTTTTATGTATTGCATGGGCTAACTGAAGCTTAGCAGCATTTTCTTAATAAAGTTCGCGATACAAATAATGCTGGCGGATAAGCGCAGAGCTCATAATTTAAGACATCTGCAAGATTCATGTTACTAACTGTAGCAACAGTCATCATTCTCTGAAACAACAATGCTGGATCTATGTCAAATTGTTTTTCTGCACTTACAACAGCAGATTCGGACCCCAATGTCTTCGCTTTGTCGCTTCTTTTTGCACAATAAGTGTATACAGGGTTTTTAACCATTTTGTTTATGATTTCAGTGCCAATGGAATGTAGTTCCTGTACGTTTACACTTTGATCAGCAGTAACTCCAGTAATAATGTTTCTGAGAGATAAGTCATCATCAAATGGAGACATAGGTTTAATGTACTCGACAACTTTTTGGAAGTCACTAATATCTCTAGATCGCCGGCTCTCCCCAACTTCTTTGTGCTGTTTGCTAGTTTCAAATGATACGTTACAGTATTCTTGCATTGAGAGGTTGTAAAGACAACACACAGGCATTGATTTAAGCCAAGTTGCCAGCTGAATTTCTGTAAATCCACTTCCACGTGTCAACCCACCTCTGCTCTTAATAGACAGCATCAACATTTGTTCTATTACGAGGTCACTCCCTAATCCTGCCCAGAATCGATCGCTTCGTCGAACTACAAATTGTCCTATCTGAAACAGTTCATAAACAGATGGATTATCAGAGTGCAAATTCAACATATCCTGTAGGTACTTGTAACCAGATTTAAGATAGTTGTGATGACCAGCTGCTGCAAAAATGACCAAGCATTCTTGGATTGCCTCTAAATGCAATTCCCATGAACTAGATCTATCAGCGGCAATCAACTTCCTTACGGTGTTCACCATTTCCTGGTATGCCAACCACAGCTTACTAGTCTCTGATGATTGTAACTGCAGTTTCTTATCCTTCAAAGCATTAGCAATCTCACGAATTGTATCCGAAGTCTCCACATTCGCAGCCAATTCATTGCCAGACGTCATACCGCCGTACAAATTCGAAGCGTCTTCAATAACTTTGTGGCAACTCCCGTCTTCATTACAGGGATAAACCTCTGCTAGTAATAAAGTAGACAGAGCTGCGTCGACAAGCATATGACCACGGATAGCCCTGGAGATGGCTTTGCCAGTCATCATATGAAATACAGCATTGGAACCATATATCTGTTGTAACACTTCCTTTAGACCTGAACCGTTCATTAATGTCCCAATCGAGCCCACAAGATTCACGAGAGTATGGAAAGACCCTAGCATTAATACTGTGTTCTCAAGCTCTTTGTACTGATGAATAATTTGTGATGCTTTCCAGTACAAAGGCTGATCAAAAGTGACTAAT
>JABUQX010119600.1:40000-56277 GCA_015478945.1 Trachelipus rathkii | reverse complement strand
ATTTGGATGCAGTTTCTGTGAATTGGAAGCCATTGTCTTGAAGACGTGTATTAAAACTTATTTGTCTTTAGAAAAATATTTTATATATTTCCTACATAATATTTTCCTTTTTTATTTACGCCAATTAAAAATTTTGAAAAATTAGGAAATTAAATGAAAAAAAATTGTGTTGCTCTCGCTAATTACTATCATACTTTTCTTGATTGTGATGTAGCATCTACTTCCTTATTCCTTAAACCAAAGTTGATAGAATTTTAGTTGGATTTCTATGCTGATCTCTTTTCTGAAGCCACAACTTGTGTTTTAACAGAAATTTCACACCTTTACAGTCTGTCGTCATCTAGGATCTCTAGAAAAACGACGGAAACAGAAAAAACGATTAGCAAACTCAAAAGAAAAACGAGTAACCTGAGAATTAACAAACATATTTATCTACTTACAAAGGTACCAAGGTTCTAGGTAAGTACAAAGAAATAGATCCAGTAGGTACTAACTGCTATATTTAAACTATAAACTAGGCTTACCTACAGGTTTCAGTTTTGATTTTTCTAGACTGACTGTATCAGCTGCTTTCTTCTGTGCTCTTCGCTCTTCTACTAGTAGGAGTTTTATATTAACTCCTCCAATGCAGCCAGTACGTCTCATTTGTCTCTGAAGGATAAAAACTGTCTGTCTTTTTCATTTGTGTTCTTCAGTGTGTCTTGGTGTGCAATATCAAACAGGTCATCAAGGATTGACTTGAAAGCTTTCACTTTCTTACTTTGAGCTTGACCATTTCCTGGTTGCATTTTCTTTTTTTTGCAGTTTTCTCCACTCCTCGAAGAAGATTTTCAAGCTCGCAAAAACATACAAAGCTATCTCCCAAAAATGTACAACTTCCTTGATTGTGACCCTTGGACAGATCTCTGCTTTCAAGTTTAATTGGAGAAATTGATTGTAAAACAAAACAACGTAAAACTAAACCATTGAGTGGCAACTACTGCCAGTAATTTGAGGCGACTTTATATCCAATCACGAATTGTGCTTTATCTGCTCAACTTACACCACTTGTAGCTGTAGAGGACAAAGTCGAAGGTTCTGAATCCATTATTAACTTACAGCTTTTATAAATCACAAATAAATATATTTTTAATAAATATACATATACAGGATCTTAACGTTATCAGATCGGACTGAAACTAGACCCAATCTGCATTTTCCACCACTTGAAAATTTTTAGGAATTCCATCAAAAATTCGGCATCGTGATCTTTATGCGACCACCCTAATATTAATATATATATATTATACTATATATATATCATTATATCTCTAATATATATATAATATATATATATATATATATATATTATATATAATATATATAATATAATATATATATATATATACTGTAAATATATCAAATTTATATATATATATATATATAAATATATAAATATATATATATATTATTAAATATTATTAAAGTTTATATATAATATAATATTTATATATTTAATGTCATATGATTATAATTTATTATTAATATAATATATGTAAATTGGAATTAAACGTACTTATCATATATAATACTAATATATATGACTATATTATATACACCTCACTATAATATATATATATATATATATATATATATATATTATACTACTATATATAATATATAATAATACTATATATATTATATATATTATTATATATATATATATATATATATAATTATATATATATATATATCATATATATACATTATAACTAAATAATATATATATATATATACGTATATATAATTATAATATATATATATAATATATGTTAAAGACGTGGAATGAAAAACATCCGGACATGGATAGCCATCCAAACATTTCTCATCTTGTCATGCACCAAATGGGAACATAGGAAATGCGCATAATATAAAATGTTTGCTCAGCAGATTTGTCCAATGGAATATCGTAATAAGTAACCCACATATAATATATTAAATAAGTATATTCTATATTTAATAACTATATATATATATATATATATTATACAACTATATATATATACTCACACTATAATTTATTCAATATTAGTATATTCATTCCCTCCATGCTTTTCCTTCGCATCGCCGTTATACCAAGCTCCAGAATGGGCATCCACAGTGAGAAGCCTAACAGATATAGAAAAGGTTCAATGGAGAAGAAAGAAAATCGAAATTGTACTCCACTCGTGACAGTGAATAATATCTCGATACTTTTCCTGTTTGCACCTCTCAGTATACAATTTCTACGCCAAATAACTCTCGAGTAGAGATAAAGGTTTTAAAAAAACAATAAGTTGAATTATTTTTATATATGATTATAAATTATTAAGATGTACAGTTTTGTTATGTTAAATATTCATGTAATTTTAAAAGTTTTTTTTTTATTTAATGTATTTTATTATTATTATTATTTTAAGGCTAAAATTTTATTCGGTATTTGCTTTTCAATTTAAACTTAATGGTTCGAAAGAATGTCTAATTTAATTTTTTATTTTAGAGAAATTGAAAGGAAGAAGTTGCTGCATGCATGAGGGTCAAATTACGTGCTCGGAAATTAGACCAATAAAAAATAAAAATAAAATAAAATACTTTTGACCACGAAAATACTTAAAATGTATTTTCATCTTTTGATTATTCTAATTACTATTAATAATAATACTATCTAAATAATATATCTATTTATATTACTATTACTATTACTATTACTATTACTATTACTAGTACCATTACTATTATTTTTACAATTATTATCTCTTTTTGCAATTGTAATTAAAATCAAAACTATTATTACTATTACCATTTGCATTACTTTTTCTATTACTAATACTTTTTCTATTTCTATTACTTATTTTATTACAATTATTTTTTATTAATATTATTTTCTTCAACAACACAACTTTCCACTTTATATGTTCTCGAACTGCATTAAATATTTATAGATTATTTAATTCGTGCGTGTTTGAATACAGAAAAATTTATATAAAATGCAAGCCATGATTTAATTATAATTTGTGACAGTTTGGGCTAAAGTAATACTTAAATACTTTACCAAAATAGTTAGAATATATGGGATATATAAATCATATATTTATATTATGCCTTGATCAATTATTTAATTCTAAATACTATAAATTATCTATATAGATTTTAAATATATATATATAATATATTATATTATTACATGAATAATAAAATATATTATTATCCTATATTTTATATATATATAATATATATAATCTAATAGCATATATAGATCCATTTAGGTTAAGTATAAGTTTACTGCATTATATCCCACAAAAATCGTTGCGCAATAAAATCCTATTAAATACTATTATATATATATATATCATATATTATATAATATATTAAATTAGTTAAATCATAAAATCAAATTTAAAATAAAATGGAATTCTAAATAATTTTTATATAACATAATATTTAACATTTCAACTTATTAATATATTTACTAATCTATATTAATAATTTAATAATTTTAATTTTATTAACTACTATATTATTATATTATATCATATTATTATAATTATTAATATTTACGATATATAAATATATAATATATATCTTTATATATATATATATTTATATTTATATATATTTATATAATATCATATATACTTATATATATTATAATGAATAATATATATATATCAGAGTGCACCCCTGCTCATCTTAGGTAGTCCCTAGCGCACCTCCCACTCGAGAAACGTAGTCGCTGCGTCCTCGGCACATTCAGCACTTCAAACCCGCTATCGCATAGTCCGCACGTCCGCAAATTCCCACTAATAGGCGTTACAAACAATAATATATAATAAGTATATTATCCTTACACAAAAATTTATCTTACAATTTTTACCGATGAAAATATAAAGATTTAACTATTTAAATTTATCACTTTCCTATATAAATGTTTCTTCCAATCTTTGTACCTTTCCAAAAGATATTGTTCAAATTAAAAAGCATTTAAGGCAGACACGCTTGCCTCAAAAATCCCCACCTACTAATATATCCTCTAGCAGCCGAGAACTAGATAGGGGGTATAATATTTCTATAATACAAGTCAATAATTCTGCCTATGCTTGAAAGGGAAAAGATTCCTTGGTGAGAGGAGTGCTGGTTTATTTACAGCTAGTCGCATTGCAATTAACGTCTCACCAAATCATTCTTGCCCCTCTGAAATATTTTGACACTCTCTCTCCATCCCATAGAAGGTTATTTTGTCCAAACTTTTTAATGACCATTGCCCTGACTCGTAGGGCGCATGCTAATACTACGATCCAGGCCTCCGTAGATTGTTATAATAGATTGATTTAATTATATTACTTATTTAATTATACTATATATTATAAATATTAAAAAGATAGATATGAATAATATTGTAGATAGATTATATATTGTACTCAGTTCTGTATCATAAATCCCAATTATCATAATTATATATATATATAAATTAAATATATCAACAATAAGAGATATAGATTTAATATATATATATTATTATCAAATATAATCATCATATTTTTTACTTCAATAATAAATTATATTATTTATATATATATCTATAATTAATATTATACTCATATATATATATATATTCATGTTGTAACACAATATTAAATCTGTGTGCCTACTAGAGGAATAACTATCTTTTTAATTGCAGAGGATTAGGAATAGCATTCCAGTCAATGAAACTATAAGTAATAGTAATATGTACCTTGAAGGGAGATGCTAGTGCGGAAGGTGTTAAAGGAAAAAACATTGAAAAAAGTTTGCTGTGATTTACGTAATTTTTAAACTGTTAAAATGTTACAAATAGATTCTATTTAACCTCACTAACTATATTTTTATTTATTAAAAATATGCTGCGGACAAAAAGACGAAACTAATTTTTGATTCGCATGCAAGTTCCGCTAATTTCCTTTTGACGACTCCGCCACCGCACCTACTTGTGAGCTAGTCCCTCGGTAGCTCTTAGTCGGTAATAAGCGGACCCTAAAGGCAGGCATGGTCCACCCTGTTATATAAATCATACTACCTATATTTAATTAACAATATCTATATTATATATATTATATATATATATTATATATATATATATATTACTAATATTAAAAACACTAAATATGTTGATGATACGATACTGGTTTTTAATCAATCCATAATACTCCTTAATAACTTGCAATTTCATAGGAAAACTACTCTAGTAGAGCCAGCGTGCAAAACAACGTTCCCGTGCCATGATTCCGTATCCATTTATTATGAGGACCCACTGCATTGCAAGCCGATTATATATATTTTATAAATTTAGTTATTTATAGTAATTATATAATATAATATAATAATTAAACGTACCGGACATTAACATTACATATATCATATTATAACTGAGATATATTAATACTTATAGATTAGAATATTACTGATAAGATTTTTATAATACCTAATTTTATATATATATTATATACTTATATATATGTATATATATATATATATAAAGTATATATAATAGTATATATATATAAATTTTATATTATATATACTGATAAATAAATATATAATTATATATTATAATACATATATATGACAATTCATAATAGAAAAATTAACACATTGAATTAGTACTTGGAAACAAAAGTATCTCTTTCAGGTTCCAGTAAAAAGATTAATAAAGTACTAAAAACAAAAAAAAGCAATAAAAATGGACAGCTGTTAATAACTTCTTTAATTTTTCACTAGAATTTACTTAGAGTACTATATATATATATTATATATATATATATATGATATATAATATATATAGATATAATTATAGTTATAATATATTATATATAATATAATATATATTTATTATATATATTACATATATATAGGCCATATTTGTAAACTGTACTGTGACTTATTTCTGAAAAAAATTTATCTAAGGTTGTCAAAAATTTCTAACTCAGATACACTTAGCTATTTATTTTAAAAAAATTCTTTTAGTAGCTTCTCTACGTTTTTCCAGTTGCTTGCGTAACAATGCTTAACTGCCAAAAATTCTGAGCTTAGAAAAATTATTTGAACTTAGAAAATTTTTCAGAAAAAAAAGGTCCTTGTAAGTTGACAAATGCGATATTATTATATAAATTATCATATATATATATTATATATATATATTATAATTATTATAAATATATATTATATATATATAATATATATAAATATATATAATATAGTTAATATACTTATTTATATATATATATATTAAAAATTATGTGTAGAGTAAAAACTATAGATATAACATTGTAACAGGTTCCTGTTTCATGATTAATATATATATATATATATATAATAACGGCATTGCAAGGCAGCTGTTCGCAAAGTGAAATAATTAAATAATACCGATCATAGCCCAGACCGTGCTGTTGCGCTGGAAGTCATTACGAGATTCTCATGACATTTAATTAGGTATCAGTATATCATATACGTTATATATATTTAATATATAATATATTATATATCATATCTATATAATCATATATATTTATATATATAGATAGTCATATATATATATAAATATTACATAATATATATATAATATAATATATATATATATATATATTATATATAGTATCTAATATATATATATTATATATATATATATATAAATATATCTATATAAATATTATATAATAATAAATATATATATAATAATAATATATATATATCACTATAATATATATATATTATATAATAATATATAATAATATATATATATCATACCGTAATATATATTATATATATATATTATATAATATATATAATAATATATATAAAATATAGTAACAATATTTTTAAAGTCCACAATTTATTCATCACAACTATTTTCCTTAGGTTTCATGGTTTAAAAGATATTTCATAAAATAATCATTTTCTCAGTATTTTTTAAAAATTTCACGCTGAAGTAACAAGCGATTATAAAAGCCATATATATATATAATATATATATATATAATATATAATATATATATTATATATAAATCTATTTATAAAGTATTAGTATAATAATAAAGGTTTACGTTAAATATAGATTAATTATATAGAACGATTATTTTGCTTTACGCCCTTTTTACATAAAACTATTTTCTTAAGTTTCAGTGGTTAAAAAAATAAATTCCGTTTCCATAAAATTTCTCATATTTTTTAATAAAAATTCACGCTGGAGGAACCAATATACCATATAATATATAATATATATAATTATATATTATATATAATATATATATATATATATATATAAATCCTATATATATATATATATATTATATATAATATATATTTATATGAGATATTATATATATAATTAATATATATATATATAAAAAATATATACTATATATATATATAAATATATATTATATATCATATAATAGTATATATAATATATATATATATATATATATATATATTAATTACTAATATATATATATATATATATTATATATTATTTAATATTAATATTATTTATTATATGTATATTTATATAAAATAAATATAATAAATATATAAAATATATATATTATAAAATATTATAAAATAATATATAATATAAATATAAATATTAAGAGAAAGAAAATGTGTATAATGGATGAAAGCGTGTATTATAAGAAATTAAAGAATTATGGTGTTAAAAGGTGGAGCAATGGATAGAAGTTAGAATGATTAGAGAAATGGGATTGAGAGAAATGGAGGTATTACGCCTCCTAGATAATATATTTTTGAGGATGAATAATTTATTTTTTGATGAGCGAGAATCTGGAAGTAAGAGTTGAGATGGACTAGTGTGAGAGAGAGTTCACGCTTCCTAGTTCGTGACTCGTAAATAGACAAGGTTTGAAAAGTAAAACGTACTCCAGAGATAAAGGTTCTTATGCGCTATGGTGAGGTGGAGACTAGCCATTCTCTTCAGAATTGAGTGAAATTATATATGTTAAGTGATAGCAATGAGAAAGCAGCAATGAAAACAAAGTGTCTGAATTTGATAGATATCTAAGTAAGGACCTACTATTATTGTGTGCAATGGACAAAGATATGGAGAGCGTCATGATGACAGCGATGTCCACAGTAGGAGCGGAAATCTATACTCGCTCGCAATCGCACTAAATGTTGCATGGATGGACATAGTCAGTTAATTCAACTACGTTTTGAATGTGCATGGGTTAAAGGGAGGGCATGTGCAACAGATGCAAATATGAGCTTAGATCCAATAACGAGTGGGTGAATCATGCTCACAACACATAAGGGAAAGGTTAATCTCGCAAGTCTCACTTGGTGTATGTGCCTAAGTGGCATGTCAGAGCTATCAAAGATGTAAAAGTGTGCGTGGAGCTATATTCAAATCGGCAAGTCTGGCGATTAAGACTTGGGTTATAGATCTAAATCTACAATGTGTTTCAGATGTACAAATCCTCTAATTAGAGCGTGTTAGGTGCTAGTTTATAAACAACGCACCAAGTATAGTCACCTTAAAAAGCACTCGAAATCATAAATGAAAGATGAACGTAAATTTACATGTGGGGCTCTCGTTTTGTGTAGCGGTAGGATTGTGCCCAATCCAGTGCGGGGGCTCACCGGTTATCGCAGAGCACAGTAAATGGAAAAGATACGTTATGAAGTTTCTCATAGTCCGATGATCTTTAACGCCGCGTTTCAAATAGGATTCGGCAGATAGAATACGGCGTTACTAAAGAGATTTCGCTAATATAGTCCAGTTATTAATTTGTGATGTGTCTGGGTATGATTGCAGGCGCACGGATGTGGGCAGTACAGAAACAAATTAACTTGATTAGTGGCATATGAGGGTCAGCAAAGTGAACATCGCAGTGAAATAGAAAGAATACGAAAATATAGTACTGTGAGTGGTTTTGCGCAGATTGGACACAGCAAAAGGAAAGGAATAAGATCTATTAACAGGTATCAAGCTGTAATGGTGTGGGGATGTATTGTTTATGGAAAGTAAACTGGTTGTTCGCCCACCGGCGTGGTGACCCAGTAGAGTAGAAACCCTGCAGGCATTTGACGACGACAGGTTCACATAGCTTTAAGGCCAAGTCCAAATCGCTAGGTACTCTCAATTTATTAGAATCTTCAGGAGTAGATAATTTCTCGACTCAGCGTACACGAGTTGCTCAGCTAAATTAGAGGTACTAAAGATATGGTTACGTGTAAGGCTGGATGTACTTCTTTTCTAGCTGTAGCTTGTAAATTATTTCTCATCGTGTATATTGTTGCAATTTTCCTGTGATATGGTGTACGGCAACCGTTTCTCAATCGGTCGTTTATTGAGTACACTAAAAAGATAAGTAAAAGTAAATAATTTGGTAGTTTGATATATGCTATGTATAGATGTGTTAGGATTAAGCTCACTCAATAGGATAAGTAAGGAATATTTACAGTATTAATACTTACTCACGATAGTAATTTTCGATCTAAAATTTCGACTTACCTATTGCGGTATATAATTTTTTTAGGATGACTTATTTGAAGAATTGTCTCATATATTGTAACTTTTAAATAAACAAGATTATATATGACTAATTATGATGTTTATTTATCTCATATATTTTATAAGAATTTTATGAAAAATGAGAAACAATTTTATTAATATTGTACTAAGTCTCCATATGCTAAGTCTGATATCAGATAACAGAAATCACTGCGTAAGTAACAAAATGAACTATTAATGTACTTGAACTCCCATTGTTCAACACTCATGTCAATCTGTGTGTGTACTGGTGTCACTTATTATTCAGATTCTTAAGTGAAGTACAATTATGTACTTCTTAGAGAACAAATGTTTCGTGATGATTTACTGCAAATTACTCGCAATTGTCTTGTAGTTTGCTACTTTGAAAGAGAGAATAATGGTCTACTATGTTAACCCAAGCACACGTGTGATTATCTTAGAAACTATAAAAAGAACCATAAATATATATGTCAGGTTTTTTTTAAATAAGATTTTTACCTACCCATTATATTATTAATTAATCTCCACTAAATTATTTTGAACCTGAAGAAATTAGGGTAGGTTCAATAAATAATATAAATATATAATCCAATGTAGGAATTATTTATATTATAGGGACCCCATGGAGTTAGGGGTGTTCGGAGCGCTCCAGACTAATTTGAGTACAATAATTATTATTTTAAAGCTGTAAATGTTGGTATAACTAAACGTCTAGTATGCTCAGCATTGTGTGATAAGTACAATAGAGTTATATTGTGCTAAAAAATATTAGTCATAAGTTATGTTTTGTAGTGGCAATAGAACAATAATATCACGAGTTAGTCACTGCATAACATATGAGAAAATATACACCAATTGTATCTGTTGTATATATTATATAATAGTCGAGAATAGGTAGTGAATATTATCATATGTTACTTAGCAGCATATAAGGATGGATGTATGTTAGCTGAAGGTAAAGCTTGATGAAATACTGTTACGTAGGTTCAAATACTTATATGAAATAATATGCTAGTCAAACAGTATGAGTGACAAGAGATACAGGTGATCGAGTAGCGTGTCTCAAAAATAAAGATATATATATATTATATGGTAGTAACAAACTCAATAAATAAATATGAGTGTGCAACACGTAAATACTAAAAATATAGTGCTGCCAGATAATAGGTGGATATGAGGGATATATATCTCATGAAATAGGACAGAAATAAGAGGTTGGTAACAATAAATATGGTAGATATAAGAAGTAGAAGTAAATCCATAAAGGTAATATAAAGTATAAATAATAATAATAAATAGATAATTATATAAATAAATAGGCATAAAATAGATAATAATAAATTAAGTAGAGAAATAAATGGCTAATAAGTGCAGTTTTTATAAAATATATTAAACAAAAGGCACTGAAAATAATATATAAGTGAAAAGATATTGAAAAGATTAAATTTATTTAAAAGAGAATTTAGTAATAGGTAAAATATATGAGCTAAAAGGAAGTGAAGAAAGCACAAATAATGGTTATTAACAGAATATTAGCAGGTGTAGGTAGTAATTGAGTACGTTGTGTGAGCTGATACTAGTAGATAGTTGAATAATAGCCATTATATTTGATATTATAGGTAAACCTACCTTACTCCAAACTAACGCAGTCATGTACTATGAGAGATACCTGATAAATATATAGGTATATATGAGGCAGTAGTACTATGATATAAATAGAAAGGTGGTCACGCCGTACCACAAGCCTACCTACTTAGTGTATAATTAATATATATTATTTCGGTTAAACCAGGTTTATAAAGTCCTCTCTCTAATAAAATAATAGAATAATAAATATGGATTTTGAAGTGCCATAACGGGAGCGGAGTTAAATCAAGATAAATAAAAATCTATTTTTCTAAAATTCCATCTACTAATTAAAATTAATATTTAAGATATCCCCTATCTTCCTATATATGGTACGAGGATGTATGTGGCTCGACTCACGCTCTCGCCAAGTGCCAAAACGCGTATGCCTCTATCCACGAGTGTCAAATCAAACTTATTCCTTGATATGTTCACATGAAGTAAGAGGTCTCGGTTCGTTCGATAAAAGGCGAAAAGCTATAGTGAAAAATAAGTATCTTTGTTGATAAGACCAAATAGTATACGCGTTTGTTAATGCAAATAATAAGTAATTAAGATTTTATAAAGTTGTTGTTCAACTCCAAATAAACAAAAAGTGGTGACATTCCAAGTCTCAAAAATAAAAATGATGCAAGAGACAAAGTGCTACACGAAAGACAAAAGTAAGGAGAGTGATAACATTTGGAGAACTCATTGAGCGCAGTAATTTGCCCATGAATGCAAAAATAGGTTTCAAGTGATGTAGTATTTTAATCAAAAACAGTAAGTAAAATAATATAGTTATAATAGTCTGGTATTTATGAGGCCTATAATAAACTGAGGTTGGGGAGGATGATAATACTCCATCAGCTTATACAAATACTAAATATGTGATATAAATTATAATATAATATAAATATCAAACTCACAGCAATATAAATTTATTTAACTTCCTAATATAAAAGCTTAGGGATGTAGGGAATAAAAGTGGAAGGGCCGTTGAAATATGAAATAGGTGAAAGAAGAATAATAGCCGTGCACTGACTATACTGTGGCGAGTGTAATGATTAGCTAGCAATGATGTATCTAGATTGAAAAGAAAGTGTGGAGGGGAAGAAACAGTAGCACAAAATCTACAGGATTGATAAAACATATGATCTGGAAGATCATACGATATAAATGTCTCTACTGAGTCGCCTGTGGGTATAGATATATAAAGAAATTGTGTAACACTGAAGAGAATAGTAAAGAAAAAACGCAAAGACAGTAAGGATCATTGTATAGATAAAGAGAATTCGGCACTAGTTGATTAGAGTACGAGTTTTTCCTTCTTGATTAATTATAGATAAATGAGACAAAATTGTCTTTATCGTTAGATTTTTAAAAATAACAGTAGTCGATAATGTTTCTGAAATGGAATTAATAAAATTTTGAGATAGAGAAAAGAAATGAATGATGTTGTGGTTGCCTGAAGGGAGATATGCATCGTAAATAATTTATCTTTGTATTATATAAAGATAATATAGTAGTATGAATAATATATATAGAAATTAAATAAATTATTATATATATATATGAATATATATTTAAGTTGTAATATAATATAATATATAGAGATTGAAATTAATAGTAATAATATAGTAATAGATAATATATTATATATTATTTAACTATAATTATATAATAGAATATATATAATAGATATATATAGATATAATATAAATATATAGATATAGTATATAGACTATATATATTAAGATATATATATATATATAGATAATATATTATATATATAATAGTAGATATTTAATATATATATAAGATAAGTATAAAAAATATATAGTCTATTATATATATATTTATAGGTAAATATAGAATGATATAGAATAATATATATATGTATATATAGAATATATGATTATAATAATTATAACTATATAATTATATTATATAATTATGTACTCAGTTATTTATAATACTGTTGTATACACCTATACTCAGACCATATATTACCTACTATAAGTTAACTCCAGCGCAACACTACTACGGCCAATATTAAATAGAATCATACCTAGTAGTCCGCACACTCTCCTTCGTACCCAGCATATGAATGGAACCCCACAAATCATACGCCATCAGATATGAATGCTTTGCAACAGAATAGAAAGTTGGTTGATCGTGCTAAAAAATTTGAGAAAAAGTATGAATTACTGGCACTCGAAAAATCATTTGAGGTTAATAAAGAAAGAAACAATTGAGCCAATTAATTATGCGCGCAAAAGAATGATAACAGCAGAAAAATAACAGACGAGTAGGGTAGACCTGTATAAACAGACTGTTACTAGATGGGGGGCAAGAAAACGGTACTAATAAAGGGGTCTTATGTTGAAATAGAATACGATTAGATGTTTGGCTGATTATGTCCAAGCTAAAGCCCTGCATAGATGTAAATCGTTTATAGTAATAAATCATTTGGACTTGCCTTGTTGTTATTCTGCATACATATATGTGTCGCTTGGAATTAGAGAGTACCCTGCCGTATTGGGTAAGGTCGAAAGCTTTAGGCGTTCAGTGTAAAATATTTTTATAAATTTTAGACTTCTTTCGTGTCTTTATCAGATCGTGTGGGGTGGATTACCATTGTGTGATTTGATATTTTCCTTTTAGGTAACTGTGTTTTTGACGTTGGCTTCTGGAGAGGATCGGTAGAGTCTTAGTATGATGAATAAGTGTGGAATTTTCTGGCGTGACGACCTATATAATATATATATGACGCATGTCAGGGTGACTTCACAGTATGTATCACGTAAAGAATAGGTTAATTCGTATACGTAGTTTATAGTAATAGTACAGTATCAATAGGTGAGGTAGTGTAGGTAGGGGGTTATTAGGTATAAGTAGACTAGTATATATATGGCTGAGTAAAGCTCTAACATGAGTAGTTTGAAATAAAGTATATTGATTAAAGTGATATATATGGGGTGTCTAGTCAAGAAAGAGGGGTATAGAGGTAGTATATAGTTAGAAATAATAGGTGTTAGCACTGAGGGGTAATATCAGTCATAGGATAGTATTGAGATTACTGTAGGTATAGTAGCCTCACGATATAGTAGTTATACCTCCGGTAGTGAGGTAATACATGACCTATATATAACATTATATAGTGAGTAGCATAGTATAGATAGTGCGAGTAGGTAGAGAGGAAGTGAGCGGAGGTATATATAGAGTATGAGTATAAGTACTATAGTAGGGTAGTGTATACCTTGTATGGATATAGTAATATAATTATAGTACTGAGCCTCAATTGAAGAGAAGTCTATGATGGCTATATATAGGTATACATATTTCAGAGAATCTGTGTACTGTGTGTGTGTGTGAATGATGTGTAATTTTGTTGGGTGCCATTAAGATGGGTGTTAACAAGAGATCCATGGCCGTGAGTAGATGGATGTAAAAATCACAAAATTTTCAAATATTGCATCCTCTCGCGTGTCTACATTAAATGAAAGAGGATGTAAGGGTGGGGGGTACAGCAAAAATTAGAAGAAATCAGATTATGGATGATTTGATTCAAATTAAGTATAAATTTATGAGAGCGAGATAGATGGAAGGAGATAGATAGCCACACTAAAATATTAACAATATAAGTCGATTAATACAAGTGTTCGCTTTGGAGTTGACGTAATACATAGAATAATAAAGAGAGGATTGTAATATTTGCGTTGTGTGTATTACTCTGTATTTGACTATACATAAATTTAAACATTTCTCTCAGCAATAATTATTATCAGTGACACTGGTCAGCCTACAATAAGAGTTATTAAACGTATGTGCGACGAAAGGGAGGTATATGCATAGTGTATGTATGTTGTTATTGTTATTCGATGTTAAAAGGGAAGAGGTAACAACTTGAGGTTCATGTTATATGTGACGTAGTAGACAAAGTTATGTGTATGCGGCGGATAATGACACAAAATAGAGTGTGCGTTAGAGCATAGAGAGTATTTGAGAGTGGGTTGTACTTAGGAAGCGAATAGATTACAAAGTAGCTATTAAGGAACGTAATAAAGCAAGACCATTCGTGAGAGTGAGTGCGCATGACAAGAAAAAAATATGAGATGACACGGGTGAGTAAGCCGTGAGGTATAATGGTTAAAAGGGTTAGGGGCTGGTGATAGAGGTGTTACGTATCTTAGCTGATATGATAGAAGTTATATTTAGTATGTGAGTGTATATAGGTGGGTGATATAATAAGAGATATACATTATATTAAAATAATTATGAGCTAATTGAAGTACATATAGGTGAGTAATAAATACCGTTATATATATATGGAGCCGGTATATATATAGTAGAAAGCTTATGGTCCGTAAAGGTAGGAGGGTATATTAGAATAATAGGATTCAGGCTGTACCTATAGCCTGTAATATAGGATTATATATATAGTGTAGTATATCATCACTACTAAATATTTATATAGGAAATATATAATATTAAAGGTAGTAGAAGGGGGTTATAGGTGGTAGATTATAGTATGATTGATACTATTGAGGGAAACTTGTCAATACCTATAGGTAGTATAGAGTAGTGATTATGAATTATATGATGACATAAATAATGAAGCAGATAATTAAATTGGGTTATATTACGCGATATGTCAGAGAAATGAAAAAGAGTAAGTTTGGTATAAAAACGATAAACAATACATGATAAAGAGAAGAAATTGAGAGGGGTATAGTAGAATAAATAAGACTCTGAAGTAGTGTTGTAGTAGACGTATTTATTCGTATGTTACTAAATTGGAAACAGTCCGTTTTAGTCACTAATTTCGTTGTGATGTAAGGAATGTGTAGGGTGTATATAACTAAATCATTATTTCAAGGCAACCAAACAACAGACAGGTATAGTTCTAGAAAACACAAAAGTAGAAAAGCAAAATTGAGAACAAAATGAGGTTCATCTTTACTCGCTTGACATTTCTTATCTAAGTCAAGAACGAGTAAATTTCATGAGGTCGTATCAACGTGGTGATTATTATCGCAATCATATAATTCTATCGAGAAATGGAAGTTAAACATTCAGAAGAGACATTTGGAACGGGATATAAATGATTAAATTTTAATTGAATACT
>JABUQX010119600.1:0-35000 GCA_015478945.1 Trachelipus rathkii | reverse complement strand
CCATCCCCACTCCCACTTGTGAATCTTAACATAGTCAAAAATACTAGAAAACCGACCACCGCCACTTTTCAGTATAGAATTATATGAAATGTGATAAAACAAAAAGTTAGACCTGTGGACATACACAAATTTCACTTATAGAATCAATCTAGACAACAATATACCAAACTAATAAAATATCACTAGCACCACAACACATTAATAATACTCATACGTATCCCAAAATATTTTTCACTGTTCAACGAATTTCAAAAAAATCCAAGGCACTAACTAAAACATTTCCCTCGGGGATATCTTATAAAAAACTATAAACCAACTATAACACCCTTGATACATCATCAACATTTCTGCAGCAAGAATTAACTAAAAACTACTTAAAAGACAGGCCAACAAAACTGGAACACAAATTCCAAATAATTCAACCACTCTCAAATCACGTTAACGCTTACCCAATAACACTCACCTCAAAAACTTTTCAAACTATTTCGCTAACAAAAGCGCTACAAAACACAAATAATAAGACAGAATAATATGGGAACACTAGTAAATACTGAAAATACATGAACGATAACAGATACCATACTACCTTACACATTGAATTCACAAAAAACCAAAGACTCTCCAACTCCACAAAACAACGAATACAACACAAAGACAATAACAGTCCTCACTGCACATTTCGCAAGCTCTAAAGTCATAAACACCCTACGTAAGCCCCAACTTAAATACTAAAATAAAACGATATATCTTAAGAAGAATAAAATAGTAACCACGAAACAACCAAGAGAAAATCACACCAACTGATACAAAATAACAACATCATAAAGTTCCTTAAAAATACTCACAGTGTCAAATCCTGGAACATGGCAACATCTCTTCATAACTGCACGTCAAAAACTTGGGAAACCTGCTAGTATTGAACACACATATACAACAGTATCCATAAATTTAAACTTTATTCCCTTCATCTTGAAAGAGCAATTATCATCTTCCCTAAGCTGTAAAACCCAGGAAAACTCCTTAAACCCCTTTCCTACAGCCCAATACTCTCGTACTATCCACTTCTAGCGTATAACTTACCTCCAGAAAAGCTCATATTGAATAAAACTCAAAAAACACACATCCCTAAAGGAAAAGTTTTTCAAACATTGCCTCATTCAACAAAACCATCTCACCACAACAGCTCTCACAAAGCAGTCATACTAAACGAACAGGAAAACTACTGCTTAAATTTCAAAACCCACACACAAATCATTCCTGAATATGCAATCAGTCATAAACATAGTTTTTGACAGTTCCCTAGACACGAACCTAAATCCAGCAAAATAATAAAACTCATAATCTATCAACAAACGTAATTTAATACAAAATGGGGGCAGCCAAATTCCTATCAGGACACAGCACAGATACTATTCAACAACAAAGAAAATCGCGAATAATAATTGATCAATACAATACGGAGCTACGTTCAAGGCTTCCGTCTTGGTTGTTGGTAGGTTATGTTTGATATTACAAATCAAACAATAACCTACAAACAAAACCATATTAAAAGCTATGTATTACATACAAGCATTTTGACTAGTTTACCCAACACATCAAACATTACAACACGGCCCTACTACCCCTAAGGGGTAATCCCTATCCCCTGCCGTCTTCAACTTATTCAGTACTGCGCTAACTCTACGCACAACTAGCAACAAACCATATAAACGCAAGACGACCTATCATCATAGTCAACACGCACCAACAACTCCTAAAATACGTAGCAATTATCCTAGACGTTATAATCGCCTACTAATCTGATTAATTACATTCGAGACCAAAATTTCATTATTAAATGCTAAAGAAGTAAGAAGGGAAATGAGCATTGTTGCTTGACTTAATACGTCATGTAATTTGATCTTCCTTTGTCACAGCTGACCGACACAATAGTCTCCGGCCGTTTCAAACTCTTATCCCGCCACTTAGGTCCGTTATCTATAATGCCTTATGGCAAAAGTATCACGCTTTATTGCCGGCAAACAAAACACCTCTCAAATTCCTTGGAGGCAACACTGACACACAAAACTTGACATTCACGAAAAACGCATAGAAAACATTACAAACAATCAGCAGCAGGGAAACGCTAGGCAAGCCTAAGAAATCATAGCTGGCAGTTGAGACATCAATATAATAATAACAGTATCCGACATCATCAATACAAACAATCATCCGCCCTACTGTGAACTACGCATTTCCACCGATATGATTTCACACGTTTTCTCAATCAAGCTGGGTAACATAATTGTGAGAAACTAAAAGGACAACCCAACAGCTGACAATAAGCACTTCCTAGAATTTATAACATACGGAGGGTCTGACACATCTACAACACCTCCCCCCAACAGACACCTACAGAAGAAACAGCAAAAGCTACCTACCTAGCTATACACATATTACTTAGATAACTGTTAGGCAGCTCTAGGCTCTACGTCTAAAGACAGCCAAACCACCGACAACACCCATAATGTAATCATTCTGCACCGTGTCCGTTCCAACTCACCATGTGAAGTTCACAGGTGTTATAAACTCGAAATCCCTTCTCTTCTCTCTCGTGCTGGGTAATTTATCAGGCACAAGCACGATACGTCGTTGCAATAATATTTCATCACTCTACAAAACATACATCTCATATCCCTATAACAAACACAATACATAACCTGACTGGAATACAGATCAGTTGTAAGCAAAACCTAGACAGTCATCCGAGTCCTAAAACGTATTCTATGTTCATATCTATCCACAGATAGAACTCAAGACGTCCCCAGAAGTTCTAAACTTCGTTCTGTCCAATAAACAAGCCTAATATAAGTCCAGTCCTCTTCGCTCCAAAGTTAAGATGGTGGCTCCCACACTCCAAACTTAGCAATATTAGATAAACGATAGACTCAACAGCATAGGCCAAACCACTTCAAGCATCTTCACAAGATGCAACCTGGCCTCTAAACTCGAAACGTGCTGCACATTTCCTACTTGACTGTCCCTCTAAACACTCAACCCAGAAAAATCTGGAAAATTTCATACCTAACACCGCAGCCTCGTGGAGGAGACGCGCCGCAGTGGCGGCCCGTGGTGTGTATGGCTCTGTATGGTCGATCTGGAGGATCCTAGTATCTGGCGGCGAATCCCACGCTATCGCGCACAGAGGTGATGTTCATTTGTGCGGCCGCTGTTAAGAGTTAGGGTGGTCCGGGGAGCTGAAAAGGTTTTAAAGATTAAAATCTAATTATATATATATATCCTTTATATATATTAGCTACTGCATCTGATATATAATCATAGTGATTATTAATCTATGATATAATATATAACTCTATATATTATGAATACTACTACTACTATACTATATACCTATATATATACTCATATGTATAGCGTATATTAGTTACCCGTGTTAATATATAGTAATATATAAGCTATGTAATATACTATATATACTATCAGTAGTACCTACTACGCGATATAGATACTTTACTATACGCAGTAGTATTATAAAGCTATACTATACCCACATAACATATATCTGATCGTACCTAATGATAGCTATGTGCTAATTATAGTATATTTACGTAATGATGTATATGATATGACCCTACCCATATATAGAATATTGTGAAAAATGGTTATTTCAAAGATACTTATATATACTTATAATCGTAGCAACTTCGGGTAAATATATAAACTTTCTTATGAAACCACTCAAGTTACAATAACGATCATACAGGACTTCCCCATGGGTATGATTATAAAAGAAATTATCTCCAAATTTGTTTAATCTGTGTGATGTCCTTTCTTCCACAACATATACACTTTACATCAGCAGCTTAATCCGAGATGCCTTATTCATTCTGCCAGTGATGCGATGGCAAAGCCATTTTATTCTTTCCATAAATATATTCTTTTCAGACATCATTTTTCCTATTAAGCAGATTTGGTGAGTAGTAAAAATCAATATTGCAGACATCTTGTTATTATTTTTAATCAATGATTTATTTGTAAAAGCGTGGTTCAACCAGCCCCCAATCCCACTTTAGGCCCCCAACCAAGACTTACAATTATTAAAATTGTTTGTTAACTACCTACATGAAAATTGATAAAGAGGTGCAAGACAATGCGGCCACTGATCTAATGATAGCAATCATCTTTGGTACTTGACTCGGAGCAATTTGCATTTCATTTTATCGATGATACTTTGGGAAAGAACCAAAAAAAGCATGGCTTAAAATTAATGTTTAGAAAAAGAAATGATGATGGTTGATGACTGATGATAGGGGATGTAAGAACTGGCGCACTCTTCAGTCTACAAAATGAGCTGGATAGTTTATTGGACAAAGGGAACCATTGAACGTTTATCTCAGGTTTCTCCTTGATACTTCAAAAGCTTTTTTTTTCTTTAGAGATTTTGAACAATTGAGGTAAAGATTTTATTAACTATCGTGATGTCTGTGTTCGTACTGGCTGAAATCATCTAACATTACCTTTAAGAAGCTCATATAAGAATAATAAACGTTTTTAAAGTTTACCAATGACTACAGCTGAAGTGGGTTGGGGAGATATAATAATAAATTCAAATAGGAGCTTCCAAGATTCCTGATTTAACGAAAAGACGATAAGAAACAATGGCTAGTTATTGTTACAAGTGCATTGCTTTGTGTGAATAATTCTAAATCTTGAACAATTGTTTAATTGTAATATTTCGAGTATTTATCATTTCTCCCCTTTTTTATATATGCATAACTTGCTACGCTAAGATAATAAAAGCACTGTTTGATCATATTCTTTCTGTCATCTTTTATATCTTTCTTCGCTCTTACTATTTTTCTCCCCTCATATTATTTCATTTTCACATTTATCTACCTATTTATGTAAATCTACTTTAAGCTAAACTCTTTTCTTAATGTACACATAACACTGAAGAATAAAAAACAAAAGCTCATCTGGAAAGCAAGACTGTTAGGTTGTTGTTTGCAATATGTTTTTGGAGCATGTTGCGATAAAGTCACTTTTGAAGAATCCGATCAGTCCCTATCTTTAGGAAAGATCGGTGCGATAAGCTTTTAATCTATAAGTTTTAGCATCAGAACAAGTACAATTACCAGAAATAATACTTCAAGATCATACCCAACACGCGCTTTCCACTATCTGAAATGACGACAAGCCTGAAGTTTCCTGGACGAATGCGTCATTCTATTGTTATCGAAGTGAAGACAATACGCTGGCATTTTATTCGGCAAAAAAAATTATTCGGAGGCATTTTTTCGCGCAAACTTTGACGACTACAATGGAGGCAACCGACGTAACGTTTATGTCCAATTTAGCTCGAAACTTGGCCACTCTTGATTTTTTAGACCAATTGACGCAACTTTTATGGTGGTCCCCTGAAAGAATTCCAACATTGATTTTTTTGTGACCACCCTATTTCTTCAGGTTCAAAATTTGGATTAATTCATAAAATGCGGGGAAAAATCTTTAAAATTTGCTCTTATAATATTGGTTTTTGTTACAAGAAATCACCTTTCAGGAACTCCATTATCCCCTATAAAAGTGCAACTACAAACATTTGGTTGCAAACCGAACTTCAATAGAATTTTTGCTTGAACGAATAGGCTGTCTAAACACCGCATGTTTTCGTTGGTAGATGTTTTTTTCTCTAGTTTGACGAATGTTCGTTATCTCGAGCTTGGCTTGCCTATACTAAATGTTTTCTATCCCTTATCGGTAAAATGAAACATCAATGAATAATTCTCATTTAAAAGTTAATTGAGAAATTCGTCAGAAAACTCAACAAAAATTTCATCAATATTTAGTCGAAAATTTCGTCGAAATGTTCACCGAAAGTATTCAAGTAAAATATTCCTCTCTGCTTAATCAAAAAAGAGAAAAAAAATCAAATATATTTCACTCTATATTTCTGAATTATAAAGACCTTAATCTTCTTCCAAACCAGGCAAATCTGAATCAATCCCAGTCATTAAAATAATAACATAGATCTTTTTCTATACTATATCTGGATTGAACTCGATTAAAATAATTCGTGCTTGGTGGAATGTCGGGAAAACACTTTCGCTATTGTATACGAGAAAAACGTTCCTAAATCTTCGGAGTTAGGATTGATTAGGATTTTCTTGGTGTGAAAGGAGGCCTAAAAGTATTTTGATTATGATTTACTTGGTGTGAAAGGGGTCTAAGAACACATGAATTGATTAGGATTTACTCGGTGTGAAAAGGGTCTAAGAAAAACTTGGATTGATTAGAGTTCACTTGTTTTGAAAGGGGCCTAAGAACACGTGGATTGATTAGGATTTACCAGGCGTGAAATGGGAATAAGATTAAATGGATTGATTAGGATATACATGGCTAAGTATTCTTAGATTAATTAGGATTCACTTGGTGTGATTAATTAGGATTTAATTATGAAAGAGGCCTAAGAACACTTGGGTTGTTTAGGATTTACTTGGTGTGAAAGGAACTTAAGAACATGTGGATTGATCAGAATTTACTTGGTGTGTAAGGGACTTAAGTACATGTGGATTGATTAGGATTTATTTGGTGTGAAAAGGGCCTAAAAACACTTGGATTAATTAGGATTTACTTGTTGTGAATGGGGCCTAAGAACGCTTGGATTGATTAAGATTTACTTGATGCAAAAGTGGTCTATGACACATGATATTCATTTCCTTGTTCATAAAATTAATCTTCTAATAATGGGAAAAAGATTGAGGAAAGTTAATGGGTTGAAGAATGGTAGAGGAAAAGTGTGAAACAATTTTAATTTTCAGTTCGTAATTAAAGTTTTTAGAATTATTATTTAATTTTTTAAAACATTTTCAACAAGTGCTTAGAATATATATATATATACTATATATAGTATATATATATATTATATATATATATATATATATACTAATACCTATATATCTATTAAGTATTCAGCTATACCCTACTATAGCTATAATATATATAGTTAATATATAACTATGATTTAATAGTTACGTGTTAATATATTATAAAGTACATTGTCACGTATACTATACTTATATATATATTATATTATTATATATTACTATATTATTATATTTTATATTAACTCGTACTATCCGTCCTAGGTATCAATTATAGATACTTATATACTATAACTATATCATATATATACCTATAGACTATATACGGCTTATATACGCTATATATACCCTCATTACTGAACATAATATAGTGTATATTATTATAAATATAGTTATATATATATTCATGAGCGAACTATATATATATATATGAAATTTATATATCTTGTTTTCAAAACTTACTATTTATATTAATATATATAAGTACTAACTTAATATAACCTAAGTAAATATTTAGATATATATATATATTATATATATAAATATATATATATATAGTAATATTTATATATCTAATTTTATATCATTCTATACTCTACTCGATTATATATATATTAGTATTATATTAGTTTTTATATCGCTTGTTACTCCAGCGTGAGATTTTTTCAAAAATATGAGAAAAATGATTATTTATGAAAGTAATTTTTTTAACCACTAGGAAGCTTAAGAAAATAGGTTTTATGTTAATAATAGTGTGAGCAGCCTTTGAAAAAATGTTAAAACTTTGTTCTATAATATATACTACTATATATATATATATACTTATACTATACTATAATATATATTATATATATTATATATATATTATATACTATAATACTATACTATTATAGTATTATATATATAACTGTATATACGTATACTATAATATCTTATATATATATATATATATATGGCGCTTTTTTTTAACTTTTCATATTCCATCTTCGAGAATTTTTCTAAAAAAGATATGAGAAAATGATTATTTATGAAAGATATTTTTTAACAGACCAGAGAAAATAATTTTATAGAATATGGAGCTTTTAAAAATGTTTTAACTTGTTCTTTAATTACGGTATGATATATATATATTCAATATACTAATACTATCTATATATATATATAATATATATATATTATATAGAGATATATATTATATTGTATACTATATGATATATATATATATATTATATATATATATTATTATAATATATATATAATATATATAATATAATAGTAGTATACTAGTATTATATTATATAATATATATATATATAATATATATATATTAGTATTTATATATATATTATATATATATTATATATAATAGTATTAACTATATAATATGGATCATATATATATTCATGATAAAAATTACTTATCCTCTATTAATAATATATATGGTTCCTGACAATCAATTTATTTACCTTCCTATTATGTGTAAAATATGTGGTGATAAAATATATTATAATACTATAATATATATATATTATATATATATATAATATATAATATATTACGTAATATATGAGCTACTGATAAAAACCCTTAATAAATGCTAGGAAGAAACTTCAGGTAATGACTTCCAGTGCCCGCAACACAGGCAACGGTTCGGTTGCTACTATGATCGTATTTTCATTATTGAATTTCACTTGCGATGCAGCTGCCCATTGCCAATGTGCCGTAGTTATATATATATACTCAATCTATACTTATAGATATATTTAATATATAAGTATATATAGCATATTATATATATATATATACAGTATATAGTATATATATATATATATATTATATTATATTATATATTATAGTATATATTAATAAACTATTATATTATTTATATATATATAGTAATTATATAGGCACGATAATATTTATAATATATAATATATATATATAGATGTATATAAATATATTGTATATATACTATTACTAGTAATAGTATACTCACTATATATATATACGTATATATAATCATATATATATATATGCCTATTATATACTAACTATATATACATATGGACCACCTATTTGTTACGCAAAACTGTACTGTGACTTTTTTCTGAAAAAATTTTCGAAGTTCAAAAAATTTTCTAAGTACAGAAAAGTTAAGTTAAGCTTTTTAAGAAAATTCTTCATTAGCGGCCAGCTCTTCTGGAATTATGACAGAAGCTTGCCCTAAAAATATTTTATTATTAAAACATAACCTTAAAACTAACTTAACTTTCTGCGAAAGTTAGAAATTGTTGAAGCTAGGGTAAAATTTTTTTCAGCAACAAAAAATATCAGGATACAGTAAGGTTGCTACAAATTTGCTCTTGATGATATATTGCTATAGATTTATATATATAATATTATTATATGATATATATATAATATATTATATATTACTATATTATATATTAATTATATATATATATATATATATATATATAGTAGAATTATATACACTATATAGTATAATACTATCTACGTATAGCTAGCTCTCTAAAAGTAAATCTAACTCCTAGTGATAATATTTAGAAGAAAGTTAAGGGTATATTATACGAAGACTGTCCTCCTTTTACTTACTACTACTACTATCGTAACCTTTTATATAATCTTCTTCTACCCTGGAACCTGAAAGAGAACTTTTGTTTCCCAAAGTTACTAATTACACATGCTCTTAAATTTTTCAGTATTATTGTCAATGTTATTTACTATTATATATCTACTTAGTTCTTCATATGTCGTATCAATTATATATATATAAGATATATATATATATATAGTATTCTATATACTATAGCTACTAGTTACTTATATGTCGTACAATTTATAACTTATAACAACTTATAGTATTCTAAATTAATAACTACTAGTATAATATATAGTATAGTGTATATATATATATTAAATTTATTATGTATATATGATATATTTATACTATATATTAAACTCGATAATAAATATTAAGATTATTAAACTTGACTGAATATATACATATACAAGTATATGATATATATAATATTAGTTATATATATATATATATTTAATCATATAATATTAATATATAATACTAATATATATAAAACATATATGATCAATCGGCATTTGCAATGGGGTGTGCAGCTCTCGAGCGTGGCAGTTGCAATAATACGATTCGGATAGAAGGCTCGATCATCGGCACGAAAACCCCGATACGCTTGTAGCGCTGCAGGCGTCATTACTGAGAGTTTGCTACATTGCATTATAAGCAGGTTTATCTGGTAGATCATATACGTCGATGAGAGCAACACAACACACAAATAAGTAGATTCTATACTATATATTGATATATTATATATATACTAATATATAGTATATTATTAGTATACTATATTATTACTATATATTAATATTATACATATAAGTATTCTTCCCACCAAATATATATATATCAGAGGTAGGCACTTCCGCTCTTTAGTTCGCTAGTACCGCTAGTCCGCCGCCGAGCGGTGCTGATACCTTACCAGAATAGGTGCCTCGGCACTAGCCGGAGGCGCGGGTGCGGAGATTCGTCAGGAAAATAGTCGGAGCCTGCACGTGCGGATCGAAAAAAGTTTCCGCTCTTTTTGTCCGCACCTTTTTTGAAAAATGAAAAGTATGGTTTAACTATATTAAGAATTCTTATTGTTATAATTAAAAGCAAAATTAATAACTTCTTAATCATTTTTTAAGTTTTAAACTCAATTATACCTTTATATTACAAGATTTATTGTTTTTTTTTAAAAATAAACTTCCCAAAAATAATCTCAACCTCCCTTACAAGGTACCATTATATTAATAAACATAACATTTAAATTGATATTTATAGACTGAGCATGGCTATTACCCTCATCTATTACTTAAAATTAAATTATATTGATTACTATGGAATAATTAGGCAATATCTAAATCAATTCGGTGTAAAATCAACCTATTACTAGATATAATATATATATATATATTACCTCTACATATATATATAGCTCATATATTGCCATATATATATAATATATATGTATATATATATTAGATAGATAATAGGCTAGGTAATCATATAAGATATATAATATATCATTATATATGACAGCCCGCCGGATTATTAAGTTATCATACTTATATTATATATATTAATATAACATGTATTATTATATATATTATATACTACAATTATACGTATATATATACTATATCACTCATAATCTACGTAATTAATATTGGGATTTACATCAGAAACTTGAATTAAACAGATTATATCTATATATATATATACTATTATATTATATTTATATCATGCATATATAATTTGAAGATAGTTATGAAATAAATATAAATCAAATTAAATATATACATTATAGTATATATAGCTACCTGAGCTGCATACCGTAGTCATTAGGCAATCGCCTCTACAGAGTCGAGGCTTCATGGCATCTCTACTAAAGTCTTGACAGAAATAGACCTTTCTTAATGGTGTGACAGCGGTGGTGCAAAATATTTGCAGAACAGGAGGCAGAATGATTTTAGTGAGACTTAAATTAGCAATGGGACTGCTGGAAGTGAACAAACACCAGCACTCCTCTCACCCAAGGACATCTTTCCCTTCAGCATAGGCAGAATTTTGTGAACTTGTTCATAAAATATAAATACACCCTCTCCCTAGTCTGCGACATTATATCAAATTTTTAGTTATTGTAAGAATACTTCGATGGAAAACAGGTCTGCCTTAATGGCTTTAATTTGGGCAACACCTACTATAGACAAATGATATGGATCTCTTGTCCTTTGAAGACGACATTAGGGAGGAAGTGGAAAATCTTGTGATTGTTGTAAATATTCATTTAAATTTTCATGTTAATATTAAAAATAAATTTTTGTAAGGATATTTACTATTTTTTTTTCATATTAAAATGCTTATTTGAAGTCGCACATAATTAGCGGGAGACGTGACGAGCGGTCGACTTTGCGATAAGCTTGGAGGTTTGATGGTTCTGAATAAGATTGGCGAGGAGAACGCTTAGCGGACTTACGTTTTTCTCGAGGTCGGAGGTGCGCTACGGACTACCCCCTAAATGAAGCGGGGTGTCCCACCTCTGATATATTATAATATGATATATATATATACTATATAATATATATAGTATATATATATATATATATATATTATATATATATATTATATATATATATATAGATATATAATATATTATATATTATATATATATATTTAGATATATATATATATATATATATATATATTATATATAATATATATATATATATATTATATATATATATATTATATATATATATATTAGTATATATATAGTATTATCACTGACTATATATATTATATATAATATATTATAGTATATATCATATATTATATATATATATATATATATATATTATATAATATCACTATATATATATATATAGTAGATATTAATATCGCATGTGTTACTTCCGGGATTTTTATTTTGGCGGGCAATAATAATCAATTATACTATATGTATTATATATTAATATACTACTATATTATATATATAATATATATAAGTATATATAATATAATATAAGTAGAATATTATATATATCATATATATCTACTACTATCCTATAGTATTCTTTAATATATTAGTACTACTACATATGTTATATATATAATTTATTATTTATCCTGATGATGATTATATAATATATATATATATATACTAGTATGTATGTAAATATACTATATCTTATATATATATATAATATATATATTATAATATATTATAATATACATATTATAATATATATTAACCCTATATATGTCACTATATATTTATATAAATATATAGTATATATAAAATACGCAAAATTTAATCATGCTCTGCATTATTTATATTCTTCTTAGATTTTTTACTGTAATTAAGGATGCTCATGTATAAAAAATCAATCTATAAAATATTAATAGACATTCGAAATATAAAGTGAGGTTGTGCATATCATTAATAAAATGAATATTAATAAAACAAGTAAAATGTAATAAAATAAGTAAAAGAATAGAAAAAAGTATTAGTAATAGACAAAAGTGAATTCAAATAGTAATAGTAATAATATCTAATAATAGTTTAATACAATTGCCACAAAAGAAGATAATAATTGTAACAAAATAATAAGTAATCGGTTAAAGTAATAATAGTAATGAGTAATAGCTAATAGTCTTAACTAGTGAATAGTAATAGTGTAATAGTAAATAATCAGTAATTATATTGAGTAATACAGTGATAGTAATTAGATAGGGGCGTCCTTTACAAAAGAGAGAAAATATTCTAATTTACAGGTATTTTCGTGGTTCTAAAAAGTATTTTATTTATTTTTATTTTATATGGTCTAATTTCCGAGCAACGTAATTTGGACCGTTGTGTTTGGATTGACTTTTTGATGGGGTTTTCAATTTCTTCTAAAATAAAAATTAAATTTAGACATTATCTTTCGCGAACCCATTAAGATTTAAAATGATGAAGAATGGAAAAGATTCGAGGGTGCCCTAAATAATAATTAATAATAAAATTACATGGGTAAATAAAAAAAAATAACTTTTAAAATTACACGAATCTATTTAACAATAACAAAGATTTTATGTTGCATCACATTGTTCATATCAAAAATAATTCAACTTATTTGTTTTTAACCTTTTCTCTACTTCAAATTTTTCGGCAGAAATGTAACTGAGGAGCGTGCCAAACCGAAAAGGTTATCGAGATATTTCTCACTTCACAGTGCAGTGACAATTCCGATTTCTTTTCTCTCTCTCTGAAAACTTGTGACATCGCGGTTAAGTCTTAAATGTTCTTATGCCAATTCCGCCATATAGGTATACGGCGACATTGGCATTGAGGTAAATGCGATGGGGAGGGAATAATAGTATATATTATATATATATATAGATACTACTATATATATAAGTAAATATAGTTATATATAATATATATAATATATATAATATATATATATATATATATAGGCGTATATACCTATGATAGATATTCCTTGGACGACATATGCATGAGAAACACGTTGCGGTATATTTATGTGCGCATTGTCCTAAATTTCCCATTTGTGCATTACAAAGATGAGATGTTTTGATGCGTTCATGTCCCGGATGGTTTTCATTCCAACGTCTGTTTCAAATTATTATATATATATATATAATATGATTATATAAATAAACGTGATATATACAATATTATAGTACTACTCTTACTACGTTAGATAGTACTACCCAATCCCATATAGATATTACGCATATACTATTATCCTAACGATAATTAAATAACATAACTATATATATATATATATATATTTATATATACATATAGATAATATATATATCATCATAATATATATAGTATAATATTACTAGTATACCTACCTACTATATAATACCCTTACTATATACTAATGTTCATATAGATCATAATACTAATACACATATTCTATGTATATATATATACTACATGTCTAAGACTAGTTACTATTACATACTAATGTCTAATACCTAACCTTAGTATATCATTCTTATATTTATAACATTATAAGCTATATAGAATGAGTATATGTACTACATAGGTACATTATTATCTTATACTACAATATATTATCTATTATACTATAATATCATATATACTATATAACATATACTAGTAGTATCTATTTATTATATATGATACTTATATATATCGTAATACTCATAGTATATATATATCATTAGAGTACCGGTTCGCAAAAAAATTCTGATGCCGGAATTCTTTGGTGCCATGAATTCTAAGATATGTCAATGCTGTATGTAAAAATTGTAGATTGTCTAAGTTTCAGTTCCGATTTCTGATACACGTTAGCGGACGCCTAGTACTATTGTATATAGTCTTTTCAAAGATATAGTATTTCCTTATTTTATTTAAAGCTGCTGTAACATGTAATAGCTGGATGTCAGAACGCTTCAAGTTTCTTCCTCGTACAGCTACAGAGTGGTGTAGTCGAGGCGATAAACAAACCAAAACTTTTCTGTTGGATACTAACAGGTTCCCTGTCAAGTATTAACTGCAGTAAGTTTGCCACTCAAATGTGCTCATCGCGAATCCTAGTTGAGTGCCTTGTGTTCTCATGCTCACAACATACCACTTTGAAGTCTACTCTCAGGATATACATGAGCTGCAAGGGTTACTACATATATGCCACACTTAATTCCTCACATTTCTTCGGGATATAAGCTATAATATCAATCTGTATGCAAGTCTTTTTGAAAATCTTCTCGAGAGTGGAGAAACTGCAATAAAAAGGTAAAATATCTGCAACAGCATATTGCGGTGAAAATCAAGCCTCGAAAGCATAAGGAAAGTGATAAGCTTTCAAGTCCCAACTCCTTTGAGACTTGTCTTGAGATGCACACCTCACACACGTCGACCGTACAGAAAACACAAATGAAAAAGACAGACAGATCTAATCAAAATCACAAATAATTTGGTTGAGACAAATGAGACGTACTGGCTGGCAAATTCGCGTGAGGACCAGTTAATTTATAAAACTTTCCGACCCACTAACAGCATCAAAGAGTTAAGAGCACAGATAGAAAGCATACGATAATTTCAGCTCAGAAAAATTCAAAACTGAACCTGTAGGTAAGCCTAGTTCAAAATATATGTTTCTAAAGACTATAGCAGTTCAGTTACCTTGATCATCATGGAATTTCAGTGATTTCCTTACTAGTGACTTACGCTAGAAACCTGGTAGCCTTGTAAGTAGATAAATATGTTTGTAGTTCTCAAGTCACTGTTTTGTGTGTCACTTATTAGAAGTTATTTCTAATTTTCTTTTTCTTTTCCTCGTCCTGTGTGTGTAGAATGCTAAATTACACAGATGTAGAAGTGGAATTTTGAAAGACAAAACATTACTTTATGCGAAGTGGATTGTGTGGTTTCGGACATAAAAGAAAGATCATGAGGACTTTCAGGACACAGGAATCGATACATCACAATCAAAAGAAAAGGAAAATTTACTGCCGATTGAAGTTTTAAGAAACATTACTATATCAATCTCTCTCATGTAAAAGTTGTTCTTTACTCGTGTGCAGTATATAGTGTAACTTTATTTGTGATATAGACGATGAGAATGATACCATACGAAAATCGGTTTCGATCACTGCCCGAATGCTCAAATATACTTATAGTGTCCGGGGAGCACTCGAAGAAATACCTAGAATTTAGCCATCACAGTCCTCACACAACAATTACCTACGACTCGACGAAATTTTAGTAGATAGCTTGTCAATAAATTAAGAGTATCTGTAGATATAAAAGGAGACTTTACTAAAAAGAATGAGAAACTCTCTAGATTGAGATGGGAAAAGAGCTTGACTCCCAGAGTATATAGAACAAATAGAAGCATGTGCAGTTTGAATTTAGGTTCGGCTCGGTGGATGACACAGTTTTGAACAGAGTTCCTCAAATTATACAAAATAATACGGGATGTACTTCAGGAAAAGCTGTGTTGTTATCTGGAATTAGGAAAAACCGACATGGCCGACTCGCAGTTAACAAAAACTTATGCAACACACAAACAGTAGGTGGTGTTTGACTCACACTGATTTCTCTTAGTCTCTCCACACACAGGAGTCGTATTAGAGACGAAATCCTGTTTTATGTTTATGGACGAATATATTGAAATAAATAATCTTCTTTATAAGTTGGCATGGTCACTACCACATTTCAAAAAATATGAAGCAATTTTTTGATTGCGAAAGAATATTGGTCAACTAGTTGGACCCGCTCGGGTGAGTCAATGACATATGTTTCCCCACACTTAGTCCCAGATACGTCTTCTTAATTATCAATATTACATCAACATGCACGAATCTTTGGTGTCATTTCAGAGATTGTTATTTGACTCCATCAACTATATAATAAAATATACCTCTCAATGACCATCTGTCTTACTCAATTATCCAAGTTAACACACGGCGGACGTGTCCAGCCTGCTGTCTCTGTAAGAGTACTTTGAAAGTTTCAAATGACATACATAATAAATAATAATAATGGAAATATAATAATAAAATCAATAAATAATAAGTAATGAAATAATCGTTCGTTCTGAATCACACTAATAGATAGAAATCCACATCTCACAGTAGATATATTTGGGCGGAGATATATAAGTACATTGCTCTACGGCAATTAAACTTATAAATGGACTGACTATGAGTTGGCCTTATTAGTTATAACGTTATTCGGCTACTATTGATATATTATTACAAACTACTCTTGACTTTGATCACTATAAAGTTACGCAAATAATAATAAAGTATAAGAAAATAGCAATGAAATGGTTTCGCTCACTATAACATTACCAAGACTAATTATACATAATTATTTATTATACTATGCTGAAAACTATATATTACTTAATAACTAAAATATATAAACAAAAGTATTTATATAATATTCTATATATTCACAGATCTCGTATAATTTATCTGGCTAATGATTATTAAAACTTATTATATAATTAGGTATATATATGTATTGAATAGTTATTAAAAAGTAATTACTCGTATGATTCTTTTAGATCTTAAGTATCAAACCAATAAAATAAGGACCATAATTTTCAAATTTCTTTTAATTATCTGTTACTTATTTAGGCATGTAAAATTCTAATTTCTAGCGTTTTCTACTCTAGATGTGGAAAATACCAATTGAATTCGCTCCGGATGTCAAAAAAATTAAGTAACAATTTTAAATTTATTGTTATAGTATTAATAAAAGAGTGAATTTATTTTACCCATTCCACACTCAGTGTATTGTTAACAGAAATCTGTCCTTGGTTAGTTTCAAGTTTAATTACAAATTTTAGTGAATCGTTAATAAACGAAGATACTGTAACAATTATCTCACCAAAGCTCTTTATTAAGGCGTGATTATTTAGTGATTTTATAATTTGATTTCACTGATTAGATGAATTATTATATATTTTATTTTTATGTTGTTATTTTTCTGTTTAGGTTTCTAATAAAAAAACTCCACATCATCATTCATAAACTACTATCAGTACACCGAGTATGATAACCTTCAATAAAGGATAATAGAAACATCACTACATAAAAACTTAGTCATAAGGTAAACCGGTCAATTTCATTTTATAATCACAAATTTAAATAAAAAATTCAAAAAAATCATATTCTGCAATTATATTTTCATATATATATACATTCATAAATAAAGGAGTACTATGGATTATTCATCGTGGCAATCTTTTAACATATCCTAGTTAGGTCTCAAATTAATTTTATCTTATAAAATAGGAAAAATGGAAATATTTAAGTTGAATTAAAGGCTGGAGAAAATAGATAAGTAGACTAGTGAGTAAAAATAATAGCTAATATTATGGAAATAAGTCAAAGGAATGGAAGGTAACTAATAAATGGAAAAAATTTGGGTATAACAATATAAAGCCGTACTAACGGCATCACAACCACCAAGCAAACTAACCCACAAACACATATATATCGGACACATCTGCTTCACATAAATACAATACATTAAAAAAAACTCAGAATAATTCACCTTTATATAAATACCTTGGATCGATATATGTACTAGTATATGTTGCAGATAAGCCCCGAACTAGTGCGATCTCTATCACACGGACAATTTACCAGATGTATACTAGTATATAGCTTACCGAACAGGCTATATTATTATTTTATCTCTATAATGCCAAAGAATAATGATACTACTTATAATAACGATGAATCACTCTTTTTTCATTAGTTTAAATAATCATAAGAAGTAATGAATATATCAATACTTAATCGTACTAATTAATATAGTTATCAAACTATAGTATATATAATAAACTTCGGAGCTAGCGATATTAATATATTCGCGCCTCACATTGAATGGTATGATCTTTATGATACTATTATTAGCCAGATTATCTTATCTGTATGTAGTACAATAAATGTACCAGTGTTTTAACTGTGATACAATCGTGATGATATACATATTATTGGTAATAATTGAATACAAAACTAGAGAATTCCTACATAAAAATAATTAAACGCACAGCTAGTATATATATAATCACTTATTCAATACATTTTCTGATTTTGTTCCAGATACAACAAATCAGTAATATATATATCAGTATTACGAAACCTAATAAATGAGAACATCTATGATTAATTCATTCTTTCGTAAGTAATCAGTCAGTCAATCAGTGTTTGATACAATTTTAAAGTAAGTAAAAATACCAGATATATATGATCTATACAAACTGGATTGAGTGAGCCGGAATTGGAAAGCTAATTTCACCACTTGGGATAACCACATTTGCCTAGACCTTCTGTAATATTAGTCTATCAATCTGCGGAGTAATAAAACATACTAAATCCTTCGTTTATAGAAACAAACTAACATCTTATACCCCCTGGGTATTATTTTAACATCATATGGGAGTATCTGTCAGACGGAACACCCTCACTAATGTTTTTTCAGAGAACATCTAGCATCATATTAAGTATTATTAACATCAAGTTACATTCAATAAAAATGTCAATTATGAAGAGTGTTATGTCTAATAGTCATTAAATATATACACATCACGGAAATAGCTTATGAGAATAACGTTAATAATGCTAATACTGTATATTTTTAGAGAACTAGATCAAAATACGTAATGTTAATTCTGGACAGCTCATTATCTCTAGCAGGGCATGAGCATAGTGAGTCAATATAAACCCATACTGAATAACTGTCTTAGTATTATGAACTAATGTTATAGATATTCACCGACTATATTTATATCTAAAGGAATCTATCGTAAAAAATGAATAGCATTTTAGATTTACACGACAGCATACAACCTGAATGTTCAAAACTTTTGCATGTGAAAAATTACTATTGATTGAGAAGATAATTTGCCGCGATTAAAGTACAAATTTACATTAACTGTGATCGATCATCCACAACATTCTCTCAGTTCTAACATAATATATTTAGTAGGAAGAACTTAAAAAACCCTTAACAAGAATTGGTATCCCACAATAATTACAAGAAGAGAGTAAATAATTATCCTGTAGGAGCAAGATAATTCAGGAACTCACACAATTTAAATATCCCTTCCAAAGAACAAAATGATTACCGCCTCCACAACAAAGTGCCCTATGTTCTGTACAATATGGGAAATAAAATAGTACCCGCACGGAAAGTCGCCTTTTTGCGTCAATAGTGGCCCTGAATCTACTCGACACATCTAAAACTAAATGATCACTCTCAAAGTAAAGCTTAAAGTCAGACAGTAGAGGAACAAATAACCTCAGCCGACCCTAAGCCTCAGAAAACAACTGTGCGGTGCCATCTTGACACTTGTTGAGCCAAACCATAGGACTGGTATCGCTACCCGGAAAATAAACACATATCCTATATCAAAGCTGGTCTTTAATGATTAACCAATATTAGTACTAGCACCATGGTTTATTGACTGTATCGTCGACTTATATATTGTGTACACGAAGAATAAGATGTATGATCGGACCTAGGAGCATATTACAACCTCTGTTAACAGTCCCTAGCAGAAAATCTATATATTTGAACCATTTTTACAAATACTTGGCACTATCGCGTCAATCACTGAATTTAAGATATAAAAATATATTCTTAAAATACACTACACAATATTATTTAAGAAGATCGTAGTGGTAAAACAGTAAAACTTAAAAGTATTTGAACGGAGGCACTTCTACATCAAAACACACTGGACAACCAGATCAATTAACATAAAATTTATGTATTTATCAGTCAGGCTCACTCAAAATCATATGATTTGCTGAAGTATACACCCGGGTAGAATAACATCAATTCGCTTACAAGAAACAATCTTCTGAAGATGCTCAAGTATAGAGTATGAAAACGCTGTCGGCAATAATCTATGTAAATATTATCTTCTTCTTCTTCCTGTATTTTATATTTTCAAAGATTATTTAAGGAAATTAAATAAGACAAAATAAATATTTAGAACGTTGGAAATAAAATAAAAAAAACTTTCTATAATCAATAATAATACATAATTAATAAATAATAAATAAATGAATAATAATAAGTAATAATAATAATAATAAATAAATAATAATTATAAAAAAATAATGAATAAATAATATTAATTATTTATAATATAAGACATAATCATAATAATTTAATAATAGTAATAAATAATAATAATTTAATTAATGTGAAAATAAATAATTAATAAAATAATAATTTAATAAATAATAGATAATAATGAATAAATAATTAAATAATTAATAGCTCTGTATATAAATTTTCGACTCCTGAACTCCGAGTAACCTTCCTTGGACTCCACTTATTTCAACTAATGAATCTTTCGACTCTGACTCCAGACTCCTTGGAAAACTTCCAACTATACACATATAGGATAATATCTTATCGACTCCGACTCCTGGAACTCTGACTCCAACACGAGTTTTCTAGAGTCACTCCGACTCCTATAGAAAGACTCTGACTCCAACATCGACTCCTGCTTTAACTCCTAACGAAGATTTCATATCCGATTCACCCTAGTTATAACCACTGAGTCAGATACTATAATGACTAGGAGCAAATTTACACCAAGGGGAAATTTATAAGTGAGAAGGTTATATATATATATATATTAATTAAATTAGTTGATCTCAAATATATATCTTTTATCTGCTTTTCTTCTTGTTTATACCCGACACGAAATACCCTACTCACTCACTACTCACATTTACCTATTACCTCGACATATCTAATTTCATATTTATGGTATATACCTGAAAGAGTATACTTTAGATGTATTTTAAGATGGCACAATCATCTAATCCACCTTCATCCAACAGAGGTTATATAATTTATTCTTACTCACTCTACAGGTATATATACTAGTAACTACTACCTATTAATACCATTAATATACTTAATAACACAATACTAACCATACACACAACTACTCATCATAAAGCCATACCTAATTAAGAACACCATATTATCCACATTACCACTATTTAATTAAAGTCATTAGACTGTATTTACAGATGGCACAAACATATATAATATATTATATATTATATAATTAATATATATATATATAATATATATAATTATAGTATATATATATTAGTAACATACCTACTAATATTCCCATAACTATCAGTCATTCCATAGCACCGTCTCACTACCTATACTTATATACCTTCTAATAATAACCTATATTAAGATATTATAAATTATTATATTTCTTGCCATAAATAAATATCATGTAAATTACAATTACTGATGTTAATTATCATAATATTACGATTAATATATATTATAAATACACGCCAGTAATCATACGACCCATAAAACCTATTAATTATACACTCAACTCTATATATATATATAGATATACAGCATATATATATCATATAAACCTCCACCCCATGCAAGCCGGTATATACCCTCACCCTATATATATTATTTAATTATATATTATTATATATTAGTATATATTTATATATATAATATAAAAAATTATTTTTATATATATTATTATTCAAGAATATATTATTATAAATATAATATATATATGCATATATAATATATAATATATATATATATATATTAATATATAGAATATAGATATATAGATATTTTAATATAAATATTAATTAATATTATATATATATAATTAGTATATATAATAATATATATTATATTAATATATATAATTTATATAATATATATATATTATATATATATATATAATATAATAATATTATATATATATTAATATATATAATATATAAATATTATATATATATATATATATATATATATGTATTATTATATATTAATATATATATTATATATATATTTATAATTATATTATATTAATTATATATATTTTATATATATATATCATAAATAGTTAATATAATATATAAATATATATAATTAATATATTATATATATTAATAGATAATATTAATATGATATTTAAATATATATATATATAAATATTAAATATATATATATTAAGATATATATATTTATATATATAATGATATATATAATATTATATATAAATATATATATTATATATTATTATATATATTAACCACATAATTATCAAAATATAATAATAAATATCAATATAATAATATATATATAGATATATATATATTAATATAAATAATATATATATATATATAGATATATTAATAATATATATATATATATTATATAATATGTAATTATAATATTAATATATATAGAAGATATATATTAATTAAATTATTAATAGTATATATATATAATAGATATATGATATATATATATTATATATAGATATTATATTAAGTATTTATATATTTATTTATTTATATATATATAATATATGAGATATATATAAATAAGATATATATATAAGTAATATATATATAGATTTAAATATAGTTTATATATATAATTATATAAATATATAAGGTCTGGAGTGTAATATAATTAGTATATAGTATATATATATATAATGATATATTATATATTATATTTAAATATAAATTATATATAAATATATTTAAGTAAATATAGTAATAAACTCAAATCATAGTGTATGGTATACCAAATTGTATATAGTATGACTGTACCTTATGGCTCCTATAGCTATTATATATTAGGTAGATCTCAAAAAAATCATATATATTGATAGTGAATTGATTGAACTCCAATAGGTATCAGGGTGAGTTTACCCTATAATATTACTAAATATATTTGACTAGATGATAATAACGGTATTAAGAAATTTATAAAACAATACACGGTGTTATACATATTATATAGTTATATATATAGGTATATAGTGAATATTATATATATAGTATGTATAGTCTATATATTTACTATCTTCTAAAAATGGATACTAGGAGAGCTAGTATATCTATGTATCTAGCATACCTAGTATCCAGTACATTAATCGACTCGATTTAGTATATAATATTAGATAAATACCTAATTATAAAAACATATTAGAAGGTGACTATTAAGCATATATATATTTAGTTACTTATATATATATATAATACTAAGAAAAGAAACTCGGCTCAATAATAGATCAGAAAGACCAGACATAATTATATATATATATGTTAGGCCAAGTTGTCAACCACACACCTCGCAGCTGAGTAGAGCCCACTATTCATGCAAACAACCCGTGGGTGGTGTTACCAGCAGAGTCTCAGAAGAACATACACTCAACTAACCGCAAATTACGGGCAGCGATGTAGCACAGACGCAGCTTTGAAGTGAGGGAGATTAAATTTCAGCAGGAAACACAGAAGATGGAAGAGAATTCCACAGAACAGAGTTACACTGGTGGGCAGCGATAAGAAGGAGCACGGGCAGAGGGAACTTAGCCTGGGAATTACGAAGATATCCAACGACAAGATACACTTACATGCGCCGCAGACAACACAGCACCCTTGATGGGCCATATAACGACGAGGCGTCGGTGATATCATTACAGTACCAACAAAGTGGTGGTACGCGAGTGTGTAAGTTCCCTCGAACCCCTGCCGCTGTGGGGCGTCCCAAAGATACTATAGGAAAAGAAGATAAAGCACCAACATCGCGCCAGAAAGATAGAGGGTCAAAGATTGAGGGTCAAGTACAGGACAGTTTATAAGCCTTTTGGCCTTTGACTCGACCCTGTCAAAAGCCGGAGAGGAAACCAGAGCCCCCCAGATGATGAGAAGTGCAAGTACTCCATAACCAAAGAGGCGGCATGAGATCCTTTGTTATTAGCGGGAGTAACTAGAAGACACGGACGAAAAAAAAAAGTCTCGCAGTTCTAAACAGAACTCCAGTTTCTTTGAGGCCGGCTCTTCCCTAGCAACCATTGTTGAATGCGAGGTTCCAAGACACTTTTTATTTGTTCTATACAAATAGAATACAGATGTGATTAAATAAGTTATATTTATAGAGTTATTAAAGTGAAGAGTATATATAATAAAGTGATTATATATATATATGATAGAATTGGCCAAAGTGATTGCTCATGAAAATTAGTTAAGTATATAGTATATATTATAAATAATATATATATATATTTAAATTATATATAATTATAATATATATATATATATTAAAGATATAATATATATATAGATATATATATTATATATTATAATAATAAACAACTCAACAATAACAATACAATAATATTAATACTCCCCACACTCCCGCTTACCTAACCTTCTCAGTCACCACCTCGAGCGCCTCACTTCAACACGCGCGATTACCTCACATATATCATAACCACACCCGCGACATGCTAAATAACTCAACCCATACCTCAACCACACACCCTTCATACCCACCCACCCAGCTAACACTATTATATAATATATAATATATTATATTATATATATATATATATATATATGATTTATAATATAATAAAGTAAAGTCATTATTTTTATACACATATATCAAACACCTCACATAACCAATACTCCACAACAATACCAGAAACTACACACAAAGACACCCCACCGCAGTGAGTCGATACCTAGTCTTAAAAATCAATTACGTCTGTAAATATAATAATTTAGCAGCGAATTGCTCATCGTGATATGTTTTTTTACATAATGAGTTTAGTGACTATTGAAGACTAGTAATCACTGTCAAATGTTTTTATCTCCATTCTTTTTAGCCCATATTCCTGAAATTCCGTTCTCTTTAAAACTAACCCTAAAATGGTTAATTAATGGTATAAATGTACCTTGTGTATTTCCTAAAACTTTAGCCCATACACTATACCTCTACCTTGATAAACTAGTAATTAAAGATAACCAACAAAAAACAGATTTATATAAGATGCTAGAGATAGGTCTCGTTGGATCATCTTCCCTTGTTTTGTCTGTCATTGATTTATTATTATCATTATTATTACATCGAAGATTCGTTTTCCCGAAGGGAAAACGAATCTGAGTTGAAAATCATCCTCAACATATGCATTCTGAATCCAACTCCAACTCCGACTCCGACTCCGACTCCGACTCCGACTCCGACTCCGACTCCGGCTCCGGCTCGCGGTTCGGTTTGGTTTCAACATTCGGTTAGCTGTTGATCTGTCTATTTATTTTTATTTTTATTTATTTTATTATTATTATTATTATTATTATTATTATTATTATTATTATTATTATTATTATTATTATTATTATTATTATTATTATTATTATTATTATTATTATTATTATATTATTATTATTATTATTTTTTGTTATTTTTTCCACCGCGGTTTCTTCTTCGCATCCAGTTCTGAGTTCGATATATATCTACATGGGTTAGGGTTCAGGTGTTTTTTCAACTTTTTAGTTCAAGGCAACCCATATCTCATTCAAGAAGTTATTCGCGGCCACCCATATATATAATATATTATAGTCTTTATAAATATATATATATTATATATATATATATATATATATATATATATATATATATATATATATATATATATATATATATATATATATTCTATTATTTATATAATATAATAACCTGTATGAATATATATATTATATATATATATAATATATAATTTGTTCTTTAAGATTCTAAGGCTAAAAAGAAAAAAAATACCACTAGATTTGAATAATTTTTAATTCTTTTTTCTGAGCAATAATTTCCTTGAACTGAGAAGACATTTCGTTTGAGCGCTGCACCCGCAAACTCATAACTCGCCGGCCACCCCAGGGTGCCGCAGCACACAGTTGAAAAACCACGGGTTTAAGGTAATAACAGTCGTATAACAACAATGTGGGTGTCTTTATAAGCGTTATCGAGGGGTTCGATAGAGTTCGAATATTGATGGTTATAAGACCGTATAGGGTGTCTAGGATTCCCCAGAAGGGATCCCACCCCAAACATGTAAATTTTGATGTAGTAAGCTGACTTGATATACAACCTTTTTTAGGTTGTATCTTAGGTGTATACGGTTAAATGACCGATTTGACCAAATCGGGGACCAGCCCCACAAAACTGATATTGACATAGAATGATGAAAACTCGGTATACACCTTCTGAGAAATGTATTCTTAGATGACCCCGGGTTTGTTAAATGACTGTGGGTGCCCAGACGGGGTACTCACCCCAAAATCTGAAATATTTGACATAGAACAACGAAACTTGATATACAGCCTTTTAGGTTTGTATCTTAGATGTATCCGCGGTTAAAATGACCGATTTGACCAAATTCTGGGACCAGCCCCACAAAACTGAAATATTGGACCTAGAACGATGAAACTCGGTATAACACCCCACAATATTAAGGGTACTCACATCATATATGGATTAAATAACCGTACACAGCCTAAATGGGGGTCTCTGGGACCCCAAACCTGAAATATTGACCTAGAACGATGAAACTCGGTATATACCCTTCATATTATATACCATTCATATAAGGTACCCATAACGTATATGGGTTAAATAGCCGTACCATCCCAAAGAGGGGTCACCAGCCCCACAAACTGAAATATTGACTTAGAACGATGAAACTCGGTAAATACCTTTCATATAAGGTACTCACATTCATATATGGTTAAATGCCGCTACACAGCCTAAGGGGGTCTCTGGGACCCCAAACTTGAATATTGACCTTAGAACGATGAAACTCGGGATATACCTTTCATATCTAGTACCCATATCATATAAGGGTTAAATATCCGTTCACATCCCAAAGGGGGTCACCAGCCCCACAAAACTGAAATATTTGCGTAGAACAACGAAACTTGGTATACATCTTTCTTATGATGTATCCTCGATACAGAAAACAAAAAAAAAAAAAAAATAAAAAAAAAAATTTAAAAAAAAAAAAAAAAAAATTTTTTAAAAAAATTAAAAAAAAAAATTTTTTAAAAATTAAAAATTTTTTTTTAAAAATTTAAAAAAAATTTTAAAAAAAATTTAAAATTTAAAAATTAAAAAAAAAAAAATAATAAAAAAAAAAAATTTAAACATATTTTTATTTTTTAAGTTTATAACTTAAAAAATTTACGTTTTTTATATAAATCAAATACCCTCTAGAGCCTCTGGAGCCTCTGGAGCCTCTTGAGTCTCCAGATCCCCATCCTCCTCAGCCTCCCCCACCTCATGCCCCTCTCCATCTATGATCTATTGATTCATGTGATATTTTGTATAACATAACACAAAACTTTCATTTATTTTGTTTTATAATGCTTTAAAAAATTTTTTTTACTAAAATTTACGCTTTTCATATATATATAACTTAAGAAAATTGTGTTTTTACATACCCCTAAACCTGTAAATCAGTAAATTCAAAACCACACAAGCCCACCCCTCCTACCCAAACTTGGATATTTTCATTAAGATTAAAAATATTTAACAAAATTTTTATTTCATTAACCTTGTCTGATTATTATACTGATCGATGAATATAAGCTAACGTAACAAGTTTTCACATCAATAAACAAACATAGCATCACCTGAACTGAAGAATAAATGTTCAACGAAAAATTCTAACATTACCCCTACTCACCTTTTTTCTAACATATCATGGATATTTTCACAATTAACATGTAATATTTAACAAATATTTATCATAAACCTTGTCTGATTATTATACTGGATGATGAATATGCTAACGTAACAAGTTTTCACATCAATAAAGTAAACATAGCATCAAATCTGAACTGGGCATATAATGTACAACGACAATCTAACAATACCCTACTCATACTTTTTCTAAATATCATGGATATTTTCACATTAACATAGTAATATTTAACAAAATTTTTATCATAACCTTGTAAATATCACACTGATCAATGAATATATACTAACGTTAACAAGTTTCACTCAATTAAAGCAAAACATAGCATCAATTGAAACAATGGAATATAATGTACAACGACAAAACCTACATACCTTTACGCTCGAATAACCAGCTAACAATAACAAAGTTTCCATATTAACAAACACGTAAAGTAACTAACATTGCATTCAGAACGTAACCTACGACGCTGATGCGGAAAATATTCATTTTAACAAATCAGTATAGCGCACGATGTTTGTTATTTAATTATTTATTTTCTTTATTATTTCATTTCTTTAAACTTTTTGTTTTTAAAAAACTTGTTTTTTTAAATCTTTATTCCTTTAAACTTTTGTTTTTCAAAATTATCGTTTGTGGCCGCACTACAACGTGAACATCACATATTTGCCGAATTTATTTTAATTTCGTTTAAATTTTAATTCTTATCAAAAGATTTATTCTGTTTTTTGTTTAAACAAAAAAAAAATTTATATTTTTACATTACACTATAACAGTAAAACGGTGAATCATACTACCCATCCTATCATCCTCAACTCAACCATGATCTATAGATCCCCTGATCTATTAGGATAGCATCTGACATAACAAAGTTTTACATATGTTAAAGTTAAACTACGGACATAACATACTTAACACACAACGCAGTACGAATAAACAGCCATCACTAGCATTCTTACCCGATAAAGTTTACATGGTGGGGAAAGTAAAACAAGTTTTCCATTTTTTTTTTATAACATATAATTTTCAATTGAAAACAGCATGTACATTAAATAAATACATAAAACATACGTTTTATTTTAAACATATTAAGTCATCTAATCAAAGGACAGGGGTATTCTGTATAAATTTGAGCCAAGTTTCTATATATTTTTTCTCCAAGGGGAGAAAAATTTTTTTCAAAAAAACCCCCCCCCCCCCCCCAAAACCCCTTTTATGAGGGGGAGGCAAGAAGGAGTACTTTCTGGTGCATTAATCCATTTCTTCGGCGCTACATAGGTTTCAGTTAGCATGCATTCTCCGTTCCAGAGAGATGGTAAATGTATCCTTGCTTGATAGTTATTAACGTACTCTGTATTTCACATTATAAGGTAAACCGCAGTATGTTTCTTTGTAAATATCGTAGATTACACATGTGCTATATGAATTAAATCCTCGAGTATATCGACCTCTTTAAGATGAGAACATTATAATTCGTTTTTCATTTTAACCAAAGCTGTAATATTTTCAGATGATTGAACAGTGAAACCTATACATGTATGAGTGAATGCGTCAGCATCGATGGGTTTCCAATAGTTGCGCACATCAATACTTTTAACATTTATCAGACGCTGTGAAAACAACCTCTATTCTATTATAACCTCTCTCACTGTCACCTCTGGTAGATATTTCACTTGATGGCGATCCATCAGATGATCCATAATTAGCCATTACCCAAGCTTCTGAGGTATCGATAATCTTGATGAATCAATCAGCACAAATGAATAAAGGTCTATTATTTGCACCTCGAATGGAATACATGATAATATATCGCTCTCATGTTGTTTGAGAAAAAATAATAAATACCCACATCATGGGTATTACAAGGCCTCGTGAAGCATATTTTCTAACGAAGCTTTAGGAGCCAGAATGAGATTGACTTCATGCATACACAACGAAAAAATGTCTTACTGACGAAAATAGTGTATGTATAAACAGACTCAAAAAGGTAATGAGATTCTTTCTTCAACCAATCAGTTCGAGAATTTGTTCAAATTCCTCCCACTTTTCGAAACATTACGCCAAATATCTATGATTCTGTGTATGCGTTCGTTTTTCGAAAACATTATGCAATACCATTGATTCTTGTTTGTCATAGGATCAACATAACAAATATATTAAAAACATTTTTATGTTTTTGCTAATGTCTTTATGTTTTATAACAACTCTAAAAAACTTTTATTTTTAACGAGCGTAGAGATGCGAGGAGATGTCATCGTACCAGCACAGCGAAAAATGTCTTACTGATGGAAACCGTATGTTTTTACTAAAAATTTTATTCTTTTTATGTTTATAACAAAAAAAATTTACATTTTTACATACCCAAAAGCAATAAATCAGTAAATCATCCCAGCCACCCTGCTTTCCTCATCGTCTCCTACCCTTCCATGATCTTTCGATCTATCGAACTATTGATTCAAGTCATATCGTGTTATCATTTTGAAAAAACACAACATAAAAACAAGTTCATTATACACGACAACGAATATATTGCTAACATAACAAAGTTTTCAAATTAATAAAGCTAACATACATCACCTGAACTAAAATTATAATGTACAACGACAAACCTAACACATCTCAATCCTCAATAACGCGTTAAATTAACAAAGTTCCATACTAACAACAGTAAAGTAACTACATAACATACAAAAATCGTAACCTAATCCTACTTTTTTCAAGCATTTCTCTAACATAACAATGCTAGTTTACATTAACATAGTAATATTTAACAAATTTTATATAACATTAGCTAATTATCTTACTGATCAACGAATTTACCTAACGTAACAAAGTTTTTTCACATCAATAAAGCTACATAGCATAACCCGAACTAAGAAAATAATGACAACAACAAACCTAACCTAACTTACACATGAATTAAACTGTTAACTTAACAAAGTTCAAACACTTAACATCGCAAAACGTAAACTGGTCATACTTTTTTCAACATTCTCTAACATATTTAACGTTTATTTTACATTGGAACAGTAATATTTAACAAAAATTTATCACATACCTTGTCTAATTATCATACAGACCGTCGAATATATGCTGACCCGTAACAAACGTTTTTTTTAAATTAACCATGTATTATTTAAAAAAAAAATTTATCATTACCTTACCTATTACCTATCATAAATCCCAATAAATAATTGCAAACATAAAGTTTTATACAGACATAACATAAAAATAAGTTCTTTGAATAAAATATCGTATTAAAGTGTAACAGTTTACCGATCCTAAAGCACTAAATCAGTAAATCAAACCATCCGTCCCATCCCCGCACCGTGCATCCAGCCTTCCATGATCTTGTGGATCTGGTTGACTCATATCACATTTCGAACTATCATTTCGGGATAAAACATAACATAAAAAGTAGTTCTTTATATACTCCACCCCGCAAATATATGGCTAAGAACATTGTTGTTAAACATTAATAATAAAGCTAACATAGCATTACCAGAACTAAGAATATAATGTTCAATGACAAAACCTAGCACACCTTACGCACGAATAAAACTACTAACATTAACAAAAGTTCCATACGTAACAACAGTAAAGTAACCCTAACACAGCATACAAACAGCAACCTATTTCACACCTTTTTCAAGCATATCTCTAACATTCAATGTTAATTTTACATTAATATGTTAATTATTTAACAAAAAATTTGGCGTAAACCGTCTAGTTATCATATGGACTGCCAATATAATGCTAACGTAACAGTTTTTAATTTAACATAGTAAAATTTACAAAATTTCATCATTAACCTACCTTGAATTATCACACACCAACGAATAATTGCAAACACAACAACGTTTTATCCAAACATAACATAAAAAATGACAAACTTTTAGCCAAACATGACATAAAAACAGTTCTATGAAAAAATATCTTCAGTAATGTGTAATAGTTTACTGATTTTAAAGACTGGTTAAATCAATTAAATCAGTAAATCAAACCATCCGATCCTCTACATCCCTTCCCACCCACCCTACCATGATCTATTGATCTATCGAATCAAGCCATATTTCGAGTATCATTTCGGGTAAACATAGTACAAAAATAAGTTCTTTATATACTAACCACCGAATATATGCTAACGTAACATTGTTTTCCCATTAATAAAGCTAACATAGCATTACCAGAACTAAGAATATAATGTACAATGACAAAACCTAACACACGTTACACATGAATAAACTACTAACATTAACAAAGTTCCATACTTAACAACAGTAAAGTACCTAGCCCAGCATACAAAGGGCGTAAACCTATTCACAACTTTTTCATACATATCTCTAAAATATTAATGTAAATTTTACATTAACACTATTGATTTAAGTCGCATTTCGAGTATCATTCGAATAAACATTAGCACAAATGAGTTCTTTATATACTAACCCAGCGATATATGCTTAACATTAACAATAAGAATTTCATATTAATAAAGCTACATAGCTCATACTTTGAAACTAAGGAAATAGTGCCAATGACAAACCTAACACCAACCTACGTTTCGAATAAAACCGTTAACATTAACAAGGTTCCACCACTTAACATCAGTAAAGTAGCTAACATTCGCATACAAATGTGATGCTATAGATACTCTTGGTTAATGAAAACTGTTTATGCGTAAGTTAGGTACAGGGCTGAGACCTAAAACCCGCTTACACCCCCTTAGGGGTGATCCCCATTATGTGGATTCACACCCCTTCAAGGGGTGCATCCAATTGGGTGATCATCAATTGGTGCATACAGTGTTGCCAAATCACCTTTGTATGTTGCCAAACCTATCAATTTGTTTATAGTAAAGTTTGAGATTGTTATACTTTGTTAATGTCTACAGTTTTTATTCACGCTGTCTACGTTGAACTTTGTGCGAAAGCATATTATCGCTAGGTCAGTTATATTAAAGAAACTTAGTTTTAATGTTCGTTTATCCAAAATGATACTCGAAATATGACTTTACTCAATAGCTCAAATAGTCATCAGGCGTTGGGTGGATAGGGGAACTGTTAAGGATGGTGGTGGGATTTACTATTTACAGATTTACCGTTTTAAAATCAGTAAACTATACGCTTGTACTGTGATTATTTTATTCAAAAGAATATTTTTATGTTTATATCAGGATAAAAATTTGTTATTTTATGTTTGTTGGTTAAACTTTGTTATGTTTGCAATTATTAGCTGGGGATTATGATATTTAGGAAAGGTTATGATAAATGTTTTTTGTTAAATATGACGAAGTTGATGTAAAAAATTTTGTTACGTTAGCATTATATTCGTTGTTCGTATGCTGATTAGACTGGGTTATGCTAAATTTTTGTTAACTATTAAGTGTTAGTGTAAAATTAAAATGAATGATAGAGATATGCTTTGAAAAGTGTGAATAGATTACGTTTTGTACGACGTGTTAGGTACTTTACTGTCGTTAAGTGGGGTTTGTTAATGTTAGTAGGTTATTCGTACATATGATGTGTTAGGTTTGCTGTTGTACATTTATATTCTTAGTTCAGGTTATGTTATGTTAGCTTTATTAATGTAAAAACGTTGTTACGTTAGCATATATTCGATGGTTAGTATATACAGAAATTATTTTTGTGTTATGTTTATCCGAAATGATGCTCGAAATGTGATATGACTCAATAGATTAATAGATCAAAAGGTCATGGAGGGAGGGTTTGATGGTTTGATTTTACTGATTTACTGTTTTAAAATCAGTAAACTATTACAATTTACTATGATATTTTATTCAAAGAATTTATTTTTATGTTATGTTTGGATAAAACTTTGTTATGTTTACAGTTATTCGTTGGTCTGTATGATAATTAAACAAGGTTATGATAAATTTTTGTTAAATATTACTGTGTCAATGTAAAATTAACGTTAATATGTTAGAGATATGCTTGGAAAAAGTATGAATAGGTTACGTTTTGTATGCAATGTTAGTTACTTTACTGATGTTAAGTGTGGAACTTTGTTAATGTTAACGGTTTATTCGAACGTAGGTTGTGTTAGGTTTGTCGTTGTACATTATTTTCTTAGTTCATATGATGCTATGTTAGCTTTATTAATATGAAAACATTGTTATGTTAAATATTCGCTGGGTTAGTATATTAAAAAACTCATTTTGTGCCTATGTTTTTCGAAATTGAATTACTCGAAATTGCGATGTAAATCCAATAGTGTAATGTAAATTAACATTGTTATGTTAGAGATATGCTTGAAAAAGTGTGAATAGGTTACGCTTTGTATGCTGGGCTAGGTACTTTACTGTTGTTAAGTATGGAACTTTGTTAATGTTAGTAGTTTATTCATGTGTAACGTATGTTAGGTTTTGTCATTGTACATTATATTCTTAGTTCTGGTAATGCTATGTTAGCTTTATCAATGTGA
>JABUQX010119599.1:0-22272 GCA_015478945.1 Trachelipus rathkii | reverse complement strand
TTAAACTTGTTTCTGGTAAAAATCACAGCTTCCTTTCTTTGTAGCTCATTTAGCTCTTCAAAACAGTTCTTAAATGACACATCATCATTGCAACTCATATACGTCTGATTTATCGCAAAGCTCGTTGTAAATTTATAAAACAAAAAAAAATCACTTTTTATCAGTGCATTTGAAATGTCTCCCAACAAAAATGAACACCATAAAATACTCAAAAATATAAACATAACGATGGACGGGAGCGTGATGATACAACAACATTGAATAGCTGAAGCAACTGAGAAAAAGACGAAAAAAAAAAAAAAAGTCTTCGCAGTTACCTATTGCATTCTAAACAGAACTCCAGTTTCTTTGAAAATGCCCTGGCAACCGAAAGAGTCGTGGTTGGATTTGAGTGCGGTTCCAAGACATTTTTTTTTTGTTTTCTATGTTTTCTACCAAGTATATGTTTTATATTGTCAACAGGAGAGACGAGAGAAGGAAAAACTCGTAGCGAAAAGATTGATTAGGAAAAGTATAGAAGGGTTGTTATTGAAAGAATTGGAGAAAAAATGAGATTTTGTTAGAAGGTTGGGTTAAAGGAAAGAACTTGAATTACATATGGGTTGAAGACGACCCCCATCCGGAAAATTCATATCCAGATTACAACAGGAATAGAAAAAAGGAAATAAAAAAAGCAATTCAATTCAATTTAAAGTTAACGATACCTAGTTACTCTATTATAAGAAAGTAATAAGATAGCGAGCGCAGAATTTGAAATGAGTTGAAAGAATGAAAAGGGCCGGCATGAAATGGGGTCGCGGTTCTAATCGCCTAGGAGTGGTGAAGAGATAGAGTTAGAGGTGCAGACGAGAAGATCAAGTGAGGAGTGGAAGATCATTTAATGAAAAGTAGGGAAAATAAAGTTTAGGGTATGGAGGGACAAGACTAAGAACCACCTGAGGAAGGTTCAAAAGAAGCAAACCACCACATTTATTGAAAGAGTACAAATATTAGATAGAAGAAGAAACAGAGATCGCCTCCAAGGCCCCAGCAACCAGACCGACAACCACCCGACATGAGCGATATTTTAAAGGGAAAAGCCTATGGACATAATGCTAAGGAAAAGAGAAAGGGGAGTTAGGCAAACCCAAAGGAGGGGGAACCTTGAGAGGCAAAGATCAAGCGAAGAGTGGACGATTGCAATATTACTCTGTTCAAATGCTTTTCTTATATTAAGTGCTGCCAGTGACCGAGGTTCTCCCAGTTAGTTCCTAGGAGAGCGAAAAAAAAAAAAAATAAAAAAATTTTGATAATGACTGTACTACGTGAATAAATAAAACGAAAAAAAAAAAAAAAAACCATTATAAATCGGGATGTAGAAGGAAAAAGTATAGTCCGGTCACGTTGGTAAAACCTCGATGCCGCCCCTGCGCAAAGCGGAGAGTCCGTCCCCGACCGCCGGGCCCCCGCCGTTTACTGGCGATCGGATTATGAGTTTCCGGAATATGATCTAAGAAGGGTGAGAGTTGAGAAGGGTTTTTTTGCTCTTAGATAGAATTACAAGTGAGAGCTATTGGGCCATAGTTAGAAGGATCAGATTAAGAGCTATAGGGCGATAGGCTTCCTTTTTTCGGAATACGTTGGACATGTTTGCGGAGTCTTGGGGTGTGTTTTTTTTTATTTTTGTGTTTTTTTCCTATCACTGAGTAGGGAAAAAGTGGGTAGTTTATTGAGACCGTAGAAACGGCGCCTCGATAATAATCAACATCCCGTAGAAGAGAAATATAGAAATAATTAGGAACGAAATGAAAAGGGAAATCTAGAATAGTCCACCTGAAGGCACACATCCCCTCAGAATACGACGGGGAGGAATGCCACCCGGGGCCACCCCGCCGTTCCTCACTTTTATTTTTATCCGCACCCCCAACAAACCCTCAATTCTTCCACATCCATAAGGATTTTCAGGATAGGCCAGGAGCGGTATGAATGAAGGGCGGAGTCAGGATAATCGAAGTGGGCCCCCACAATTGCACTCCGATCAAATGTAAATCTGCACGAGACAATTAATTAAATGGCAATATAGGAAAAAAAAGTAATGAGGCCGAAGCCAAGATTATATAGCTATGTAAGTTTTCAATAGCAATAAATTCTAACAAGTGAATAATCCCATATTTCAGATCGAAAATATAAGGAGGAGTAAAGGCAAATCCAGAATAAATTATACAGTTAGGAAGTTAGCATTAGAAAGATGTATTTCTAACAAGAAGACCCAAAATAAGGATTATTTTTGTCAGTTGAAGCATAAAGATTAGAACCAAGCATAATGAGGGAGTATATAAGTAAACTGACATCACTTTCACTTTGATATGAAAGCCATCCATCCGCTTATATGCTACCAGAGACCTCATGAACGTCTGCCAATTAGCCGAAGGCTTAGTCTTTCCTAAGAGAACTTGGGGAAAAAAGTAAAAGACATATAAATAATGGAAAGATAGAAGGGAAAATATATAAATTAATAATGATAAATAAAAGGGAAGTAATTAAATAAGTAAACGATAAAATACATATTAAATGCAGTGAATTTTTTAAGAACCACATACTGAAGATAAATAAATATTTTTTACTATTCCACCCACATAAGAATAAATAAAAGGACACTAATTAATAATGTTTCTAGCAATTATAATCTGACAGTAAAAATAATAATTAATATGGCCAAGAAGATTCTGCTTTATAATTATAAAGAGAGAACAAATACTTCAAACAATGAAATAATAAAAATGGAAGAACATTTAAAAGCAAATTCCGAAACCATGCATTATGAGGGAAACATGGAGAATAAAAAGAAATTTAATCAGACCAGAAGAAATAGTGAATAGATACAATAACCCTGAGATCAACTCAGTCCCACAACCTGAAACTATAAACAATAACAATTCATTTAAGAGATATTTTAAGCTCCTACTACATCTATAATTAACTTATTTTAAACCTGAAACTACTAAACCCAAATAAGGATCAGCATTTAATTATTTGATCAGATAATTAATTATTCTAACAACTTTTAATAAATATCTCATTAATCCTTACTGAGGAAGCCAATTTGTTTTATACCAACTGCAAACCTTGGAAAAATTATTAAAATTTTAAGTTACTAATAATAATTATAATCTTTGGTCTAATTAAATAATTTTTTAAACATAATATGAAAGGAACAGCCACCTTGACCCTAAAGAAGATCATGCTAACTGAATCCACAAACATGGTTTCCTAACATTTACATCCATTATTATTTACTATTAGATTTTCATTTATTAATTGAGACTTACCATTTTATCTAATTAATTAATAAGAATTTTATTAATCAAAAAAATAAGATTTCTCAAATTAGGAATTTTATTTATTAATCAATTATTTATTTTATTTTTATGAATATTTTTATATTAATTTATTTATTAATATTATTAATATTATTAAATTTAATATATTAATTATATTTATTAATATTATTCATTATTATTATTATTATTCATTATTATATATTATTATATTAGTATATACTAATTAATATTATATTTATTATTATTAAAGATTAATTATTTAATAAATTATTTAATTATTTATTAATTAATATTATGAAATTAATATATTAATTATAATTGTTATTCAATATTAATATTTATCTATTATTATTACATGAAATAAGACATATATATGATTATTCGATTATTTTATCATAACTATTATTATTATATATAATTATAATAATTAATATATATAATAATAATAAAATTTTATAAATAATATAATTTTACAAAATATATAATTTTACAATAATATTAAATATAACATATCTCGACTCTGTACACCTTTATTTAATTGTAAAATATTTTAAAAGATCCTGATCCGTCTTGGGGTTTACTCTCAATTTTTTTTAGATTATGGTAATAATTTGTAACAAAATTGTGAACAGTATTATATTCTGTTTAATATTATTATTATCTAATTTATTATATAATTTTATTTATTAATTTATTAATATAGATTATAATTATATATTAATTACAATGTAATTGTATGTATGTAATTGTATGTTTCAATTAGTATTATTATTATTATTCTTTATTTTATTTTTTATATATTATTATAATATTTATTATATAAAACTTCCTATTAATTTTAACACGATGCATGGAATAATAAGTCAATTCCCCCAACTTCCCTTTTCATCCTAATCCGGAGAAAATAAATAATATGCAGAGTTATAATAACAACGTAGGGGGACTAACCAGGAGAATCAGATACTTTAAGGGAATAAATAACCTGGACTTTATCGCACAAATACCACCCATTAGCGTCCACCAACGGTAAGTTTTAGATGCAGTCGGAGTTTTAGTTTCTTATCATCCTGAACCCCAAGGAGAATACGATAAAAACTCACAACGCTACGAGACGTAGAAGGAGAATTTGAGCCATAATCTGTATAAATTCAACGGTCTATCGCATGAGAGTCAGGAATGTCAATAGCCTATACCTAACTGCTACGAGAACGATTTAATTAATAACTTTTATTAAAATATGATAATATATTATTATTATTATTGTATAATTATTTATTATTAAAATTATTATTGGAGAAAACAATATAAAAAAAAAAAGGTTAAGAACCAATGCTCAAAAATAAAATTTATCAGATGGCCAAGGTTAATAAATAATAATAATAATAAACATAATAATTAACTAAATTAGATGAAGGTAATAAGTGGGACATAATAAATAATTAAGGAGGGAAATAATGAAAGGTAAATAATAAAAATAATAATAAACATAATAATAATAAATAATATAATAATAATAATAATCGAATAATAATTTATAATAATTTTTATATTAATTAATATAAGCAAAATTAAAATTAAAAAATTTCGATTTGCATATAATTTTAAAATAATAAGAAAATAACATTATACATTTATTTTTTAATTATTATTATGAATGGAATAATAAATAATAAAGAAGAAATAATTCAAAAATTAGATAAACCGCAAAAGAATATATTGCAGGAAATAGTCGGATCGGGATTCTCTGTCGGTAAATCCACTCCCGTGTGAGAACCGGACGGAGGGAGAGGACATATATGACCCCCCCTCGGGGGAATGGGTTTCTCACGGAAACCCCTCCCTCTTTGGTCTTTGTGGAAATAGATAATAATTGTCGCGAGGAGTAGATGTTACCTCCGATACCACATCCCCTTCCGGTGGTCAATGAAAATCATACACTATAACCTCCCCTCTGTCACCCATCGGTCGGATGTCTCGAGGATTCAATCCACACTTAATATAAATACACTTTAAAAAAATATAACTAAAATTTTTTTCCCCCAAAGAAAGATCCTAAAAATTATATTCAACAAAAAATCTTTTAGAGATGAATGAATATGGGCGAATAATGAGCTCGATGCCAAACGGGAATGGCGACGATGAGAGTAGGAATCGACTCATTTCAATATATAACCCTCAGAGTAAATAATAATGGGGTATATAGATTAATAATAATATGGTACATGAGAGGATAGTGGAGGAACCTCTGCGACACCCAAAGACCAACGAGCGGATTTTAAATAACGTAATAATAATGATATATTAGTTTCCGGGAAGATAGGTAGTAATGTTCCACACATCCCCGGAATTAATGATTAATAATAGCGGGGGGAAAATTAGTCCCCAATACCCCGTATCGTACCAATACCGCGGAGGCCGCAGAGAACTCCCGGACTTATATGAATTTAATAATCTGACTGGTCCAATTACTATTATGCAATGGAACTTCATAATACGCTATATATGAGGTATTCCCATTTAGTTAAAAAAAAAAAAAGATTAAATAATTGCTTAAAAAAAAAAATAAAAAGAAAAAAATATTAATAAAAAATCTTACAAATCCCGAAATCCCTTAGAATTATTTTTCGCGGAAATAAGTCTAACATAATCCAATAATAATATATATTGAATAATCAATAACATAAAATTATTAATGTATATTATGAAATTAGTTATAGTTAGTTAATAATAGTAACAATAATACAATAATAATAAATAATAGAATAACTTAAATAATAATTAATAAAAACTAATAATAATAATAATAATAATAATAAAAGACCACAGGAGCACCAAAAAGTTAATAATTTACTGTATAACCGATTAAAAATTAAAGCAATCACTCCCTGTAACAATCAAAGAGTGGAGTTATCGTCATATAGCATAAATCTCTAATACTTGAGTGACAAGCTCCATTAAAAAATATATAACTGATAATTCAATGTTATTGGTACTATAATTAATTATATAATTTAATAAATATAAAATCAATATTAAATTATAAATTAAATAATAAATATTATAAAATATTAAGTATTATAAAGATAATATAAATTATATAATTTACTAAAAAATAAATTTATTATAATATAATTATATATTATAATATTATATTAATAAATAAGTACGAAAATATTATTAAATATAAATATTTAATGTAAATTGAAATATAATAAAACTTAAAATGATATAAAGATATCTAATGAATTACCTTACCCACTATTGTAAAATAATTTAATAAAAATAAAATAATGGGTGAGATAGGAATAATAATAAAAATTTAAAATAATAAAAAAAATAGAATAATAAATTCTTTTCATTATATTAATTATTTTATTATTTAATCTTAATTTCAAATAATCACTTTGATATACATAATTAGATAATTAATTTATAAATAATTAATATTAAATATAGATAGATATTGTGCTCTCCTACAGAATATAAATGCTTGTGCATGATTTCCATGACAAATTGTAAGAACTTGAAATAGATGTCTGTTGACATCCTCAAAATGTTTAGAACCTTTGTTATAATTACAATTTATTAAATTTAATATTTAAGAGAAAAATAGAATGAAGAGAGATATATAAATATATATATATAATATATTTAATTAATAAGTATTCTGTTGGTTAATTTCACATAAAGTGGTCTTATACAATTTTTATAAAAGTTAAATTTAATTATATATTTTAGCCAATTTTTTTATATGAATAGCTTGTTTGCAACATATCACTGAAAACCACAGATGTTTCTAATGAATAAAACTGAATAATAATAATCTAATAATTATCTAATCTTTAATAGCATTTATTTACTATCTATATTATCAATAAAAATAGAGATCCACTTATGGAAATATGAGTAAGATTAGAGTAGAATAATAGATAAGAGCCAACAAATCAAAATAACAATTAAAAAAAAAAAAATAATCATTTAAAAACGTAGCATTTTAAAACACGGAGGCACGAATTAATAATAGATGAATAAAGTAATAAGATAGAATAACGGACGAATAATTTTACATAATGCATATCTTAATATTATTAGTTAGTAAATCATATTAAATATAAATAATTATTTATTAATTAATGGAATTAAATAAAAATATGAATAATAATATGATTGTGAATAAATAATATAATAATAATTAATAAAATAATAAAATATAATAATAATGAAGAGTAATACTAGACGCTAAAATAAAAAATAAATATAAAGTAAAATGGTAAATATAAATAAAATCTAATAATTAATAAAATATAAAAATTAAATAGTTTCTACTTATTTTTAAGTAAGGCGTTTTCAAAATAAATACAGAGAATATGTATTTAATAACTACTCATGAACAAGTAATTAAAGTTTTAATTGAAAAAAATTAAAAATTATAAAATATTATTTTTTTGTTTTTTATTTTGAAATGAGTGAACAAATTCATAAGAACATAATAACGTAAATTATTAATATAATATTAAATATTATTAATATCTATTATTAATTATTTTTTCTACTAATAATATATTAACAATAATAATTAATAAATATATAATAATAATAATAATAATATTAATAATAATATAATTACTATAAATAATTAATAAATAATACTTAAAATCTAATAATTATAACAGGGAGGAATAATATTAATAATAACTCAATATATATTAATCTTAATTATATATCTTAAATAAAAATTAAATTATCTGTATAATAATAGTATATAATTAAACCATAGTAATATCTATAAATATAAAATTAATAAATGTTAATATTAAATTATATTTTATGTAAATTTAATAATAAATAATAAAATTTAATAATATATAATGAATATTAATAATAAATTTTACTAAAAAAATAGTTTGAATCTGAAATTTCTTTAATTTTTTAATTTTCAATGAATGAATAAACTATTATGCAAAAAATTTAATAATAAATTAAAAATATTAAATATTATAATATAATAATTAATAAAATATATATAATAAAAATATTAATTAATTTATATTATAATTGTAATAATACATTATTTTAATTATAAATTATATATTATATATATTTTATAGAATTTTAATAATTAACTAATAATATATTAATAAATTTATAGTAAATAAAATATATATACTATATAATAAACTAATAATTATAATATATAATAAATAATAATAATAATAAAGTGAATCATGACCGGATAAAAACAGATAATTAGATGAATAATTTAAGAGATAATAATAAGTAATCAGTTTAAGCTGATTCGTCTAGCGGGGTAACGTAATAATCGATATTTTAGCTCTTCTTAATTTCAATTTATCATGGTATCATCGAAAATAAAAACCAGTTTATATTTATAAGGAACATAGAATATATATTCAAAATTTCACCTCTTTCACAAAATTTCTAGTCAATTTATAAAATTGGAAACCAAAAATCAAAAAAATATTATTCTAAAAGTCTGTTTGAAAAACCTAGCTAAGTATAAACTTAGTTAATGATGTAAAAAAGTAAGTAGTTTAAATATTTCTTGAACTACCTAAAAAATACAATAACTATTTACCCTAGATCAATTAAAAACAAGATAATATAATAAAAGGTAATAATTCGTATTTCAGAATAACCAATGGGATAGATTACTTATAATATATTAAACGTAGAACTTCCTAAAATGATTCTAACTACAAAAATATATCCAATAGAAAAATTCACTAATACTATCACTCTATTATATATATATATACAATATTTATTATATATAATAATTATTATATACATATATATATATATATATATATATATATATATTATGAACCTATACTAGATTAAATCAATATATAGTATTACATAGTAACATGAACCTGAGTATATTAACCCTATATTAGTGAGAATATTATTTAGCATACCTAAATTATATAATATTAATACACTATATACATATACAGATACTATCTATATATATATCTTTACATATACTATTAATTACAAATATTAACCCTAGAAAAATAAAATTATTTTTAAAAATTTGTTTCGACAAAATGCAATTACAATGATAATTAAATGTGATTTCTTTGTTTTAATATTTACATAGCTATTTCTTAAATTTACTTAGGTTACGTAAGATATATATACCGGTATATATGTGTAAATTTTATCAAATCACAAACTTTATTAAAGAACTTCTTACAGAGTCGATTTAATTTGCACATAAAAACAAAATTTTCTCATTTTTGGTACCCGGCTACGGACCGACCGTGCCACCCCAGCGTTTTTTCCGGCTAAGTAACCTTTAGCGGCGCAGCCCCTGCCCTTGGTTGAGTCCCTGTATAGATTGTTATCGAAAAGCTACTTATTATTTTATTACAAATATATTATATTATCCTATAATATATATGTATAGAGTATGAAATAATTTATATTTATGATTTATATTATATTATTATATTATATATATATATAATATATATATATATAATATATAACAGTATTATATATTACGAAGAGTAGGGACGCAGCCAGGAACTATTATGATCGGGGTGAGTGCCAACATCAGAATATAGTACAATATACATGGTTTTATATCATATAACTGTGAGAAAATATATTACCGCCCACTCGATACCTTAACTATTAACTATTAAATATGATAAAACCATAGATTTAAAAACAGTTTTTTTTGATTGCTTTCTAATTTAACTCATAAACTTTTTTACATATACAAAAAAACGTACGCCTTTATTATTGAATTTAAATAAAACAAAACTATTATTCTCCATCAATCCAAAAAAATGGATATATATACTATATATATTATAAGTATATACTATATAGTCTTCTAATGGTATATGAATCTCCCCTTATGGTGATAACTCAAACATTTCATGAGTACGTGGAGATCTTCAAAAGTGATTTGCGAGGTAGCGAGAAAATAAAGTTTTTATGCAAAATTATCTTCCTAAAAGAAAAAATCCAAAGCAGATAAGTATTAGGTTTTGAAACCCCTTCTTTTACGTTGAGTTCGACATTAAGAATACTCATCTGTACCCCTAAATAGGTTAAAATTTAATTGACCCTGCACGTGAGAGTAGCGAAGGTCGAAGACAACAGTCTTCAAAATTTTTGATTTCAATGATTTTTCGACGGTGTAAGTAGAGGATTGGCCAAGTCCAACTAATCTTCATATCCAATCTACTATTTCTCAACCTACGCTTTTGCAGCCATTTTGAGAGTTAATTCCTTAAAATAGTTTGTCCCTTTTATTGCTAACAAGATATAAATATTTGTAGATTTGTACTGCCCAATACTCATGTTCCTCATTTGGTTATTGGTGGATATAAATGGCTGTGTGATGCCATTTGTACTTCCATAAATCGATCTTCTTTTGTTTCGAAACGTACAACTCACTGTCTATTTTGTGCAGCTTTTTGAGTCATTCTTTCCTTGATAAAACACCCCTAAAGTGATAATACGCCCCAATGGTCTTTTTACTCTTGATTCAAAATTTTATTACAACTTGTCTTTTCTCTTATCTTTCGGAATGTTAATAGTAAGTTGTAAATCTAAAATTTACTTTTGCTTCCGATTTTGTGAAAAATTAAAATCGCTCCTCATAGATAGAAAGTTCTCTTGAGATATATTGAAGGCTTGAGAGTGTATTAAAGATTCTCTGGGAGTGTATTAAAAGTTTTCTGAGGGTGGAGTGATATTTCTCTGGGAGTGTAGTGAAGGTTCTCTGGGAATTTGTTGAAGGTTTTCTGGATGCGTATGGAAGGTTCTCTGGGAGTAAAGGCTTTCTGTTAAGAAGTATTTTTTCATCTCAACCGTTCTTAAATGTTCTTACACGCTATTTACTACTACTTAATATGTTTTATTTGTCAAAACATTTGTATCTACTACAATTCATTTGCTTTTCATGTTTTAACTTAAAAAAATTTGCGTTTTTAACACCCCACCCTAATTCATTAAATCAGTAAATCAGTAAATCAAATCCAACCCCTTTCCACCCATCCTTGATCTACAGTTCTATATGATCAATTGAGGCTATTGACTTGTCGAGGTCAAAAAAAAAAATTGAAAATAATACAAAACTTTTGTTAATTTATATTATATTTTTTAAAAAAGATATTAATTAATCACATTTTATTTCCTATTTTATTGTTATTAATATAAAAAAAATTTTTCCTTTAACACTAACCTTTTAAAGAGTTATAATCCAATAATCAGTTAATCAAACACCAACCCACCACCCACCACTTTTACATGATCTATTTCTATTGATCTATTACTATTTATCTATTGATTCAAGTCCAATTTTTGTTTAACATACACAAAAAACTTTGATTTATTTTATATATCTTTATTTATTAAATTTTTTACTAAAAGATGAGTATTCTATTTTATGTTATAACTGTAAAATTTATGTCGTCTGTTCTATCCTAAAGCAGTAAATCAAGTAAATCATTATATCAACCACCAACCCCTACTGTCCCACTCTGCATATCCATTAATCTATGATCTATCGATTATTGAGACTATTGTCGTCATATTTTGTATAAAGCATAACATATAAAGACTTTTATTTTTTTTATTTTCTTTTTGGCTTAAAAATTATTATCTTTTACCAAAATTTTTATTCTTTTTTATGTTTTAAAACTTAAACATTTTGCATTTTACACCTCTTAAGCACAGGAATCAGAAAAGAACCAACCCGCCCACCCCGCACCCTACCACCATCCATTACCTTATTATTCTATTGAAATAAGGTCATAATTTTGCTTATAACTAACCACAATTTTATTTATTCTTATTTTAAATTTGTTTTAAAATTATTTTTTGCCAAATTTTATTCATTTTATGTTTATAACTTTAAAAAAATCTGTTTTTACACCCCTAGAGTAATCAGTAAAATCATTAGATCAGTAAAGTCAAAACACCACCCCCGCACCCCATGCACCCCATGACCCCTGCCACCTTGCACCTCTCCACACACCAAGTCATTGATCCTTTTATCTATTGATTCAATCATATTTTTTTAGTGATATCTAAACCTTCTATTTATATTTTTGTTTTATTGTTTAAATCATTTGTTGTCTTTACTAAAAAAATTATATGTTTTATGTTTATAACTTAAAAAACTTGTGTTTTTCACCCAACTAAGTAGTATCAGTAAATATAACCAACCATCTAGCACTCACCCTGCACCCTCCCCCTATCCATGACTTCATTGTCTATCGAATGTAATTGATTTAGTAACATTTTGATGTCATCTTTTGAGATAAACCTAACAAAAAAAAAGTATCTTTATAATCTGACCAACGAATATATGTTAACGTACAAAGTTTTCACATTAATAAAGCTAAACATAGATACCCTAACTTAAAGAAGCTTGTGCTTCCCGACACTCATAACATACTACGGCGCTCGCCAAAATTAACAAATTCATTACTTATGACCGTATAGTAATTATATATCATGTACAAAACGTAACCCTATTCACACAGAGCTTGTCAAGCAGATATTTATAATTAATCATTGTAATGTTTAAACAATACATTAATCATAACCCTGCCTAATTTTATTACTGTATCAACGATATATGCTAACGCAACAAAGCTTTTTTACTATTAACAATAGTAATATTTAACAAAGATACAGCATTACCCATAATACTTCCTCCAACGGATAAATGCAACATAGTAAAGTTTTATCCTCTGCTATTATTATCTATAGTGAACATAACATATTTAAACAATAAGTTTCATATGCCTATATATAACACATAAAGCAAGCATAGGAGTAAAACACAGTTTTCATTTCCTATATACATATTTAAATTTTCTTTGAAAGACTCATATTACCACAAAAAGTATTCTATTATTAAGATATAATTCATCTAAGCAGGCCTTGTTCTATATTATATCTTCCAGTAATTCAACCTCCCTTTGAAAGGATGTACAGTTTAAATCGTCGCAGCGATAACCTTTTTCTGCATAATTCAGGTTCAACAAACCCCTCATTCTCTCATGCCCGAGAGAAGTAAACATATCCCTGTTAAATATCTGTTTATTCGATATCTTTCATGAAATAATTTATTTTTTACCTACCTTCACAAAACTTATTTCTCAACATTTTCATCAATATCAGTACGTAACCACAAAGCAAAATTTAAATACAGGTAAAGATAATCTCCCTAGCACAAAAACTAATTTAACTTTTCTCATTAAGATAACTTGAATAGAATCTTCCGTGAAATCATCAAAACAAATATTTGTTTACAAATAGTAATCAAATTCCATAAAAGATTCCTGGAACCTCTTTATCCTTTATATTCCTACTTTCAAATGTATTTATAAGAGTCTGTTTTGACTGACCTTGATGCTTGTATGTCGGAGACACTAATGGTATCCAAGGGACGAATGTTACCATCAACAGCAAGATTTAATCAATGATTCGGCAAACTCTGCTTTAACCAGAAAACTATATTCAAGAACATAAGATCACTTTAAATTAAAGGCTCATCCCATTTTAAATTTCACACTCTATTTAATTTTAATAATAGAATCTAGTTATTATTATATACAAAATTTTAAACAAATGCAAGTGAGGGTGAAAATTGGACAGTATTCAGAATTCCAATTTGTTCAGTTCAAACTTCTTGAAGGACATCAAGTGGAAGGATTTTTAAACAACAAGCCAATCAATGTTTTTTTAGAGCTTTAATGTAAATAATATTTTAGTTCCTGCATTTCATTTCTGAAGAGGTCTTTCAAACTATGTTGGACGGAAGCTGAAATTGAAACATCATTGTGTATATACTGCTACTTACGTTTTATTCTGTGATAAAGTTTACTTTAAATGTTTATAAAGAAATTTATATTCTCAGTGCGTTAATTTTGACTAGTAGTAAATATATATATAATATATTCATACATTAGTATAATATATATATTATATTATAATATATCATATATTAATCATTATATACTATATATATAATATTAATATATATATATATATTATGATATATATAATATATATCTAGTTATCATATATATATATATTATATATATATTTAACTTATTTAATATATACTATATTTATATAGTATCATATATATATATAATACAATATTATACATAATATATTATATATATATATATAATATATATATATAGATATATATTATACTAGTATATGTATTTCAGTATAAATAAATCTAGTGAAAAGCACTACAATGTGGGAATAAGAAAAACAATAAATTGAAGAGGATCATTTTTCTTTTTTTTTCCTTTTTACCCATAGTGGTAACTCGTAGCAGTCAGAAACATACACCCGGGTCTTGACTAGACGCCCGGTCCCCTTTACGGTTGGCATCTCGATCACATGATGGTTCTATATCCCTGGAGCAGGCCCCATCACATACCCAACAAAAAATCCGTATTATTGAACCCGATTCTACCCTTCCGTTTTTGTGCCAAACTAGTTTCAGAAACTCCATCGTTCCTTTACATGTCTCAAATCACTTCTTTCGTACTCCAGCTAGGTCGATTCCCAGCACACTTCACCCTCTAACATTCCGCCATTTACCATTCGACTTACTCATCCCTCACTTTCTACAATGACCAATTATATCAAATTGTATCTCTCGTGTTTATCTCAATTACGCATTTATCGCACACCTATCTCCTTATGACAGATTGGTCTTATTTTAATTCAATTCTTCTCAAAATTGCAAATAAATTATAACTATATATATATAAAATATATAATAATATACATATATATATAATATATATATATATATACTATATATATTTATATGCATTATATCATATATATATCTATATATATATATATACTATTAATATTAATAAAATATATTATATATATAATCGTATACTTTATATAATATATCATTATTATATATATAATACTATAATAATAATAATATTAATTAATATATAAATATATATTATAGTATATATAACGCTATATATATATTATAAATATACATATTATTTATTTATATAATTATAGTACTATATATATAAGAATATAATCAATATTATTTCTATACTATTATAATATTAATATTATAATTTTATTCTATATATTATATATATATATATTTTATATATTTATATATATACTTATATATTATTTATATATATAATATATTATATATTTATATCAATTAATTACTATATATATATATATATATTTTATAATATATATATAATATTGTATATAATATATATCACTATTAATATCAATATACTTCTATATCTCAATATATATATTATATATATTATATAGATAATATCTAATTATATATTATTACATAATTATATTATAATATATATATATATATATATATATTATATATAATTTAAGTTATATAATATATATATAATATATTAATTTTATTTCATATATATAATTTATATGTATATATTATACTATCGTATTAATATACTTATATTGATACTGAATGAATATATTATCTTTATAAATATGTTTTATAAATATTGAAGAATAGAACCATCTATTTATCTATATAATCTTATATATATAAATAATGATGTCTGTTATCAGTCAAGAAGTCTTGAGGTCTAATTAGGGAAGTCAAAAAACCGAGATCTTTGCATGGTTGAAATAAAGGTTATCCAGCAGCTTAACTCAAACAAGAGTCATTGATCCTGAACTGTGCTAATCAATATGAATTTCGAAGAAGACAATATAGGAAGAAGTAATTGGGAGGAATTCGATAGACCAAAAGTCTGAATTTTCATAGAGAGAAAAACATAATGATAATTTTGAAAGGACAAATGAATAGGGACTACAGGAGTGGAGGGGCTTTCTGAAAAATAATGCGAAGGTTTAAAATTGGAGTAGGTGAAACTTCCGATTTAATGAATAGAATTTATGTTTCGTGAAATTGAAATGGAGTGTGAATATGGCCTAATGAAATGATGAATGATGTTTATTTTCTGCAAACATTTCAAATATATTTTATAGAAACCTCAACCATAGTGGAGGTAATTAATAGAGAATTTGGTATGCTTTAACAGCAGGTATTAGATGAATTTACTGGTGTTCAAATGGAATTGTTAGAAATCGTAAGACATTAGATAATATCCGAAAGAATTAAGGAGATATGGATGTAAGAACAAATGGGATTGAAATGTGATGTTTATAATTAATAGCGGATTGAGCAAGATCTATATTATTCTCACATATTTTTATTAAAGCTTAGGGTAGATGTGGAAGAGGATGGATCTGATGAAATAAGATAGGTAGGGATTCTTGCTTATTTATACGTGATGATTTGTTGGTTTGTGTTGCCATTCTATAAAGTTTGGAAATCTTGGAGAGGTGCTGTGTGTAATGGTAGGGTTTAAATAAATTTAGATAATATTAAGTAATGTTAGGGTGAGTGAGGATGGTCGCCAGTGCGAATTCATTTAGATGGAGCTATTTGAAAATGAAATGATAGCGAGATTTTGAAAATGATAAGCAAGTAGCTTTGGATGCAGAGAAATCATTATACAAATGAACTAGCCTTGAATTAGATTTCTCATGCGGCAATATTGTTACCGTTTCATGAACAGTATTGAAATTCTGTAGGAAATAATTGATAAGATCTAAGTGCAATCTGTAAGATGGAAATACTTAAAATATAGTTAGAGTGAATTATAAAGATGGCTGAACTTGTTTGAATTGTGATTGGTGATGAACGTAATGAAGGAGACTAAATAAATTTCATTAAGATTGATTTCGGTTCTATGATAAGATGGTTATAAATATTAGAATATGTTTTAAGTGTTGAGTGTTGGATCTACCGATGAGGAATCGAGATGATTGAGTAGAAAGGACTGACGAGAAGCAATGTGAGTTTGCTAATGGCGATAAGAAATGGTGTATTGATTTTATGATGATACGGTTTAATATAAAGAATGATGGTTGCCGTTGACCCGAATGACTCACATGACGAGAATAATACGTGGGTCCGTCATGTAGTGAATTGTGATTTTTTGTTGCAACTTTCACCTAGAGATGGCGAAAGCATGTTGCTTTTCTTTTTTCTATTCAATAAATTATTAATCATATGTAAGTCTACTTAATGTATTTCATACATAGTCAATAACCGTTCTAAGTACTAAATTTAAATAACCAAGTATTTTATATTTTATTCATATTATATCTTATTATATTTTATTTATTATTTTTTTATTTTTATATTATTTTTTTTTTTATTATTATTATTTTTATTCATTATTGTTATTATATTTATTATTATTATTTTATTATTATTATTTTATTTTATCTATTATTATCATTATTTTTGTTATTTTTTATCATTAATTATATTATTATATTATTGATTTATTATTGTTTTTTGTTTTGTTATTATTAATTCTATTTTATTATTCATCTATTATTATTTTATTTATTATTATTATTATTTGCATACACCATAATGTTAGTTTCATTTTTAATATCTTTAGTTATAGTTTTGTTTTTTGTTTTTTATCTTATTTTATTATTATTATTATATAATTGTATTAATTTTCATTATATTATTAACTACTTATTATTCTTATTTTATTATTTTTTAATTATTTATTATTTATTATCTTTATTATTTATTATTTTTTAATTTTATTATTTATTATTATTATTATTATTATTATCATATTATTCATTATTATCTTATTATTTATTTTATTTTGATTCAAATTATTAATTATCTTTATTAATATATCTTTATATTATTTATATTGATTAATATCTAATCTAAAAATATAAACTTTTCAAAACATTTTCAGATTTATGGTCATATTTTAGATGATTCAAATATTAAATAATTCTTATAACATTGTTATCATATTGACAAATCGTCTTGTAAATTTAAATACACAGATTAGCAAGTTGAATAAAATGGAATGTTAAGATAATTTTTTAGATTTGACTTACTTTTAATTACTACATCCAATTTTTCTAGAGTTCAGTTTGAAAATTTAAAAGGAGAACACAAAAATTATCCATGTCGGTAGTCATTTTTTTTTTATATTTTATTTCTCATCTGATTGGCTTTGGCATGGTAAATCTATTGACATTTTCAACATTCATCTTCCAATCCTCTTAACTTTCAATATATCACGGGCGGTTTTATAACCACTTCTATTGCCATTAGTGACGTATGATTAAGAGGAGTATTTCCTATAAACTCTATTTCAATATGTTTCTACTGTACATTTGTTTTTTAGCAATAATGAGGTTTGATAAATACAAACAGGACACATACAATTCCACTTTTTCTTTCATGAAATTTATCTTGAATACTTTGAAAGTTACATACTTTATTGCTAATCTAACTATTTTCTAGCAGTTTCCAAACTGAAATGAAGAATAAGCAGTTTGTTTTAATTGAAACAAATTAATTTAAATTTCTATAAACATAATTATTACTTAACCTATTTGTTTAATTTTATACTTTTTTCTTCAGTTGTGTATATTTTAGCTTTACAATTCTAAAAGACTACAATGTATTTTGTTACTCCATCTCAGATCTATCTTTTCAGTACATGTGTTATACACACCAGTTATTTACATTTCAAGCCAGCATTGGTCGATTCTAGTACGTGGGCAGTACATTCCTCGTCATCTTTTCTGCTCATATTAGTCGCTTGTTTAAATGTTTAGAGTTACCCTCTAATTGATCTCCAATAGTGACGTACCTCTCGTAGACGGTTTAAGTGTTCATGCACCACCCGGAGGGCCTGCTAATTCCTAAAATGGAATAACCGTAGAGACTAATTTTGAGAGACATAGACGGGAATACGGTTCGGACTGATTTGGACGTCGCCTTGCTGGAGGCGTGCCCGGGACGATTGTAATATTGTATAATATACAATATTGATATCAGCTATTAATCGTTAGCAACCGTAGTTTCAATCTAAAGGGTAATTAGTCGATATTCCCCGAAAAGATCCCCAGTAAAAATTGAGACGGATGTAAGAGAATGTGGCGAAAAAGTCGCTTAACGTGTCAGAGAGGAATAGTCGGATAAGGAGTCGGATCAGAGGATCGTGCTTCGAGCTTTGATAATAATTTCTTTTCCCTTTGTATCAACATATTTATTAGAGTCTAGATACAGGAACTTAATATCACGTTGCATGTTGGAAAGATGTCTGGGTTCCCGGAGGGCCCCAGAGACATGGACGATGCAAAAGGGAGAAGAAGGGTCGGAGTCAGCGTCTGAGAAAGAGAGTCGGGGTTCAGGAGTCGGCCACGTACCGCCCGTGCTTGGCCGGTAGGAATGTGATTAATCAATATTCGTTTCATGTCCTAATATTCTTACAAAATATTACTGTTATTAAGGTCTTAGATCAACAGGTTTAATTATTACGATTCATTAAGTATTCTGCCTTTTCCAATATTATCAAGTAATGCAGAGCGCAACCAGAAGAAGATGAAAAGAAAAAGCCACGAAATGGACGAAAAATTACATCCCTTGCAAAGCTACAAATTTTTTTGTATTCCAATTGACGTTTTCTGCATTTCTCCTATTCTGTTCCTGTAATTATCAAACTCGTTGATAGCTTTGCTTCTTTTTCCTATATCATGTTTCTTCTTAACTACTTGTTATATTTTTTTTAACTTAATCTTTATGAACTATATTTTTTACTGTAATTTTTTTTATTTTTTTCTGAACTTTCTAGCTTTTAAAAAACATTAGTTCACTACCGAATTTTTATCATCTTTTCATTGTTCTATACACAACATTTGCGTTTTACACACTAATTTCATCGTAAATCGAATGTTAAACAGTAATCAAACAACCATTCCCCTCCCATCCCTTACATTTCTAATTGAATTCTATTGATCTATTGGATCTCTTGATTTCAATCATTTTCTTAATTACAACATTTTATTTTTTTTTTATTTTATTTGTTTAAAATATTTTTACTAAAACATTTTATACTTTAATCTTTATATTGATATAAAATTATTTCTAGTTTTAACTAAAGATTATTTATATATCCTTTATTATGGATCACACACCACCCTCCCACCACCTCTCACTATCTCTTTGATTATTCAGTTTGACTATTATTAATATCAAATTATTGAAATTAAACATACAGAAATAATTATTATTCTTTATTTATATTCAATTTAAAATATATTTTACTAAGTTTTTATTTTTCATGTAATTTAACTGTAAAAACTTTATTTTTTTATCGCAATCCTTGGAGCAGTAACATCAGTCTACAATCATTAAATCAAACCACCAACCCTACTTTCCCCACTCCTGCATATCATATAATCTATGATCTATCGTTATTACTATAGCTATTCCGTTATTTCTTGCTACTAACATTGCTAAACTACAGTTATTTATACGAATTTTCTTTTCTTGTTAAAAATATGTTGTTTTGAAATAATATTGACTCTTCAAAAAATACATTATTCTTTGAACATTTATCGCATTTTTCACAAATTCAAGTTAGTAGTCAAAAAATACAACCCCAGCCTACCCGCACCCATCCCACCATCCACTATATTGATTTGTTTCTCAAGATTTTTTTCTACCCCAAATTCTGTTTGTTTTTATTTTGTTGGTTTATAGAACTATGAATGTAATTAAATGTTTACATTTATATTTATAATCTTAACAAAATCGTTTTTACACAACCCTAAACAAATATAAATCAGTAAATACAAGGTAGATCAGGATAATAACAAACCACCCGCAACCCTGCACCCTGCAACCCCTGCACCCTGCACTCTCCAAAACCCATATCTATTGAATCCTGCTGTCTATGTATCATGCACATATTTTAATATAGCATACATAAAACTTTTATTTCTGTTGGATATTGGCTAATTTTTGTTTTCATAAAAACAATTTAATTATTACATTTTCATAACTAAAACTGTTTTATTCACCCACTCAAGTAGATCAATGTAATCAACGCACCATCCACAGCCCATGCACCCATTCCACCCAATCCTATCTATTATCTATCTATGTACCTACTTTCAGTCACATTGTATTGAAGTATCATTTGGAATAAACTTAACAAAAAAAACGCTCTCTTAATACCATGACTAACCAATATACTCTACTAACAAAAGTTTCACATTAATAAACCTAAATTAATAAACTAAACTAGAATTAAATGACTACAGACCAAAACCTACACCTTAACGCGGCGAACTAAATGCTAACTACACGGATCCAATGCACAACACAGTAATGTAACTAACAACTAACATTGCAAACAACTGTAACCATTACACACCTTGTTCAAAGCACTAATATCTTAATTACATGTAATGTTAACAACAATATCATACCTGCGACCACTTTCAATATCTGATCACGATATATCGCTTAACGCAACAGTTTTTTCATTAAAATAGTAAATTAACAAAAGATTTACCAATTACCTTATCTTACTTCATAAATCCCCTAACGGATAAGACATCAACATAGTAATGTTTTCTTCGAAGGTGAACTATGAACTATAAATTTTAACCACCACAACATCGAATTAACGCTCCCTAACAACTTACCATTAAGCAAGACACTTTCTAAAAAGTTTCTTCATATAATATTATTTCTTAAAGAGATTTTATTAAACAAAAAAAAGTTTTTCTAATATTACTCATGTAAGAGTGCTTAGTTCTATTATCTCTCCGAGATTTCAACTCCCTTTAAAAGTGTAAAGTAATAAAGCAAGTCTGCGATAAACTATTTTCGTATAGGTTCAAACAACCTCATTCTAGCCAAAGGAAGTAAGATATCCCTGTAATATTGTTCCCACATAATCCTTTAACTTAAATAAATGTACTTTTTTCTACTTCACAAACTTAATTTTCTCAAATTTATCTTGCCGATACGAGATCT
>JABUQX010119598.1:0-19642 GCA_015478945.1 Trachelipus rathkii | reverse complement strand
CCTCATGTAAGACCCTAGCGCACTCAAAACTTAGTCCCTTTACATCCACTAAGGATTTGATTGCACCAGCTACCTTCCTACCATTCACAACTTTCCTGCTACTCTGCATTATCCGTACCCTTTTCATCCAACATATATCCTAATATTTAAACTCTGACACTTGTTCCAGCTGCTCACCATCCAACATAACTTCACACTGAGGATTGTCCTCAGACAACCATAACCTTACTCTTATCTACGCTTACTTTCAAAAAGCTCCTTTTACACACCCTGCCAAATCCCTCTACCAATCCTTTCAAACTCTCTTCAGATTCGCCACACAAAACTAAATCATCTGCTTATAATAGGTAGGGCACCCTCCACTCTCTTCCATTTTCCATCATTCTAACACCTTCCCTTGCCACTTCCACCTCTAATTCTTTCATAACCCCATCCATATACAAATTGAATAACCAAGGAGACATAACACATCCATGCCTCACTTCTCTATTGATAATAAACCAATCACTTTCAACTCTATTTATTCTTACACACGCTTCACTATCGTCATACATACTTTTGATTTCATTCAGAAGCCTACCACCAGCATTATATATCACTAACACCTGCCTCAGAGCTTCCCTATTAATCCTATCATACTCCTGTTGCAAGTCCATAAAACCTAAGTACAATTTATTCATCTTCTCTCTCATTTTCTCAATCATTTGTTGCAATATAAAAATTTGATCCACACATCCTCTACCACTTCTAAATGCACCTTGTTCCTCACTAATCGGTCCCTCAGCAACAAGACGTACTCTTTCGACCAAAATACCAGCATATATCAATAAACTAATTCAATACGCTCAATAAACTAATTCCCATATATATATATATATATATATATATATATATATATATATATATATATATATATATATATATATATATATATATATATATATATATATATATATATATATATATATATATATATATATATATATATTGTATCTTGTGATTTATAATTTCACTCGTGATTTTATATTTTGTGCGGTTCTATATTGTAATCTTGTGAATAACTCAATTATAAATTGCTTGTTCTTCTTATCACATCATGGCTGACAAACAATCCCATGATCTTACTATCCCTGTCTCTTCTTCTACTGAGGCACCCTCATCTAATGTGTCTACCACAACTACAGCTATTACCACTCAAGTTACTACTTCTAATTCTCGTTCTATACTTCCTCCACTTTCTCAAGCTATTACTGATGTTTCACATTCCTTAAACTATCATTCTCCTCTTTCTACACATGCGTATTCGTTTGGTAACTTTCCTTATTCTTCTGTTTCTCATTCACTTCCTTCTTCTTATAGTTTTCCTTATTCTCAAGGTTTTTCGTTTCCCCAATTCAATCCTTTACAACATCCGGTTCAATCTTCACATCCTCAAATTGACCCTTCTCAACTGTCTCCGCATCCTTCAGTTCATTCTGCTGATCCTCATCAAATTCCTCCTTCTTCTTCGGTGCAAGCTGTGCATTATATGCCAGTTCTGCCCAAATATAACTCTGGTAAGCCAAGTTTATGGTTTACCATTGTTAAATCTGTATTTCCTAGTTCCTTCTCCATTCAGCAGAAGTATGCTGCTACTATAGCAGCTCTGCCTAACACTGTCCTGGAGCAGTTGCAGGACGCTCTCCCTACTATATTGTCTGCGGAGAATCCTTTTCAGACTCTAGAAGACATCCTTGTTGAACGCTTTGAGATACCTAAAGAGGAGAAACTCAAGCAATTGATTTCGGGGGAAGTACTGGGGGACAGCAAGCCATCCCAGCTTATGCAACGGATGCTGGTCTTGCGTAATGACCCCAATCCCAGTGCTGACAGCCAGGCAATGTTCCTTGAACTCGGGCTCAATCGTCTGCCTTTCGAAACGCGCCGTTTGATGGTGTTAATCAACCCTAGCTCCACGTTAGAAGAGTACGGTCAAATGGCGGACCGTATTCATACCCCTAAATCTGACACTCTTTCGTCTTCTTCTGTGTCAGCTGTTGCTTCTGGGTTTTCACCACCCTCACAATTGAATCCTACAATCACCACTCTCCATATTGATGCACTTCGTCAGGAGATGACGAGTGCTAACCAGGCACTGAGGCAGGAATTTGCAAATTCCAATAGTGCAAACTATCATTCTCTGTCACAGAGGATGACTAGACTGGAGGAGACAATGGCAGCAACCTTGCAGACCATGAATATAATGCAACATCCACAGGCCCAGCAACGTCCTCAATTTTCGCGTCCATTCTCACCCGCAGACCTCGCTCTCCATCTCCTCGTCCTATCACCAACAATCCTGCAGATGCTCAACCAGGGGTCTGTTACTTCCACAGAAGTTTGGTGCATCTGCTAAAAGGTGTACCATTCCGTGCACTAATTCCCATTTGCTTACTACCCAAAATTCCCAACTGGGAAACTCGTAAGCCAATCAGCGGAATCAGCAGCTGAGGTGGCTACAGTGAGCAACTCAAGGCTGATGATTTACGATCCCACCACCCGCCAGCGTTTTCTAGTCGACACCGGAGCGGAAGTATCTTTACTACCAGCCTCGTCTTCAAAATTTCCTCTCTCTCCTACTGACACTACTCTCCGTGCAGCTAATGGTACGTCCATTAAGGTCTATGGTGAACGGTCTTGTTCCATAGACCTTGGCCTTCGCAGAGTTTTCCGTTGGGTATTCATTGTTGCAGATGTGGCATACCCTATCCTAGGTGCCGACTTCTTAGAGCACTTCAACCTCTTGGTTGATATTAAGAATCGACGTTTACTCGATGGAAATACCGACCTTAAAGTGTCTGGTGTTCTCCAAGTTTTCACGTTAGGTTCTATTTCCATTGTCAATTCTGACCTTTCTAATCCTTTTCTCAATATGGTTCGTTCAGATTTTCCTGATCTTCTTCGTCCTTGTTCTTCTCTCCTGCCTGTCAAACATGATGTGCAACATCATATTGAAACGACAGGACCTCCAGTTTCTGCTCGCGCTAGGCGTCTCGCTCCTGACAGACTTCGAGCTGCGCGTGCAGAATTCGAGCATATGCTTGATTTAGGGATTGTCCGTCGTTCTAAATCTGCTTGGGCATCCCCTCTTCATTTGGTTCCTAAACCAAACTCTCTGGATTGGCGTCCGTGCTCAGACTACCGTGCCCTTAATGGTGTTACTGTCCCAGATCGGTACCCACACATCCAGAGATTCAACTCTAATATTCATGGCCCCACTATTTTCTCCAAAATCGATTTAGTGAGAGCTTTTCATCAAATCCCGGTGGACGCTCAGGATATCCCAAAGACGGCGGTGATAACGCCCTTTGGGTTATTCGAGTATCTTCGTGTGCCATACGGATTGAGGAATGCCGCCCAAACATTCCAACCTTTCATAGACACGGTACTTCGAGGCCTACCCTTTTGTTGGGTTTATATCGACGATATTCTAATAGCCAGTACTTCAGCAGAGGAGCTTGAAGACCATCTCAAAGCTGTCTTCACCCGTCTGAATGAGTATGGTATCAGAATAAACTCCGATAAATGTGTCTTTGGAGTTTCCTCTTTGACATTTTTAGGCCACACTGTTACAGCAGAAGGCATAACACCTTTCGAAGACCGTGTTTCTGCAATACGTGATTTTCCGTTCCCCAAAACTCAGCGAAACCTTTGACAGTTTTTGAGAATGGTTAATTTTAACCATCGGTTCATCCCACGGGCAGCCGCTATACTTGCACCACTATCTTCTCTTATTAAGCCCAAGAAGCGAGGGTTGTCCACCAAAATTCCTTGGACGCCGCAAACTCGTGAGGCATTTATTGCCACGAAAAATGCTCTTGCGGACAATACTCTCCTTATGCATCCTAAAGAGGACGCACCGACTCGTATACAGGCCGATGCATCCAATTTTGCTATAGGGAAGTGCTACAGCAGCTTCAAAACGAGCATTGGGTCCCCCTTGCATTTTTCTCTAAAAAACTCCAACCGGCTGAGACCCGGTATAGTACCTTCAGCCATGAGCTCCTCGCCATTTACAAAGCGATCCGGCATTTTAGGTATTTCTTGGAAGGTCGAGAATTCCATGCTCTGACCGACCACAAACCGATAATTTTCGCCATTAAATCACGTCATAAACGGCATAATCCGCGTGAAGCTTGACATATGGAGTACATCGCCCAGTTTACTTCTGATATAAGGCACATTTCAGGAGTGGACAACGATACTGCGGATGCTCTGTCGCGAATTCATGTGGATTCCATCTCACCACTTACATCTTTAGATTACGAATCTTTGGTCGAGGCTCAGGAATCGGAAAGTATTTCGCTCTCAGATGACACAACTCTCCAGCTGAGACGAATTACGCTTCCGAATGTGTCCAAACCTGTTCTTTGCGACCTTTCAACAGGTTCTCCTCGTCCGTTAGTTCCACAGTCTTTTCGTAAAATTGTTTTTCTTACTTTACATTCTTTATCACATCCTGGAGTAAAGGCTTCACAAAAGTTAGTTTCTTCACGTTTGGCCTGGCATCAACTCTGATGTGAAAAATTGGACCAGTGCATGTTTTTCCTGCCAAAAACACAAGTTCCATAAACACACAAAAGCTCCTCTCGGAAAATTCCTTCCTTCTTCGGAACGTTTCGATAAGGTTCATATTGACCTTGTCGGGCCGCTTCCTCCTTCAGAGGGATTTTCTTATCTCCTCACCTGCATTGATCGCTTTACCAGGTGGCCGGAAGCTATTCCACTTCCGGATATCAAAGCCGAGACCGTTGCGAAAGCTTTTGTCTTTCATTGGATCTCGCGTTTTGGTCTGCCTTCCACCGTCACCACCGATCAAGGCTGACAGTTTGAGTCATTTCTTTTTAAAGACCTTATGACACTCCTAGGCACTTCTCGAGTGCGCACCACCAGCTACCTTCCTGTCTCGAACAGAATTATCGAACGGTTCCATCGTCAGTTAAAAGCATCCCTTGCTTGTGCCATGGAACATGAGAATTGGATTGAAGCGTTGCCATTAGTTCTCTTAAGAATTCGATCTTCCCTTAAATCAGATCTCAATTCCACTTCTCCAGAAGAAATGCGCTTCCTCATGGAAGCCTACTTCGACTCGTCCAACAACAATCCATTCTTACATTCCTTCTGACCTTACTTCTTGTTCTCATATTTTCGTTCGTATTGACTGTCATTAAAGGCCTTTTTCGCCCAAGTACGAAGGTCCCTTTCCGGTCCTGCGACGTTCACCAAAATTCTTTACTGTCCAGCGACCAGGTAGAGAGGAAGTCATTTCTATCGATCGACTGAAACCTGCCTTTTTGGAATCAGAACTGTCGGATGACATTGATCTTGTTCCTCCTTCTCCAGGTGTTTTTCTTCCTGTATCTCATACTCCGGTTCCTGAACCTACCGTCCCGGTTTCTTCTCCTTCGTTACCTCCAGTTTCAAGTCTTCCTGACGTCTTACCTTTCTCATCAGTTCCTCCTTCCAGTATCCTACCTCAATCTTGAAGGGAGGAGCGTGTCACGATAAAGTAGCGTTTCTTCCCGGAGGCTTGCTTAGGAGTCATCGGTGAGGCTAGCAGCCTCCTGCTCCATCAGACGCCACTAATATATATATATAGTAGTTATATATATATATATATATATATATATATATATATATAAATATCTATATATATATATATATATATATTATATATATATATATATATATATATATATATATATATATATATATATATATATATATAATAATTTTTTATTAAAAAAAAAATTTATATTCTGCTGATGTGTGAAACTTTAAATTAGTATATTAAGACAAATCATACCATAACTCCCCAAAACTGTAGATTTTACAAGATATTCCTTCATAAATGAGACAAAATTGATTTTTTAACATTAATTAATATCTTGAGAGTACTAAAAATAGTTTCAAAGTTCTCATTTATTTGACGTTCTTGTCAAATCAATGAATCTTATTAGTTTTCTAGAATTCTAAAATATTTTCATATATTCCATATCAAATTTAGATTTCTTTTAAAATTAATTTTGTAATATTCAATTGTATGCCACTTACGACGTTATTTTTACTTCTTTAGGCAAAACATAGAAAATACCACGGGCACAGTAGCCATATTACTAATGTATGCTTCCTTCACGATGATTCGTATATTATATCGACCGGGGGTAGAGACACATCCACATTACAATGGAAAGTAGTTGAACCAGATGAGGAAGATGATCCTGAAGAAGAGGCAGAAGAAGAGGAAGAAAAAGCCGAAGCTGAAGCTGAAGATTAACCTATGTACACAGACAAATATTCATGGTTCCTAACTATGCGAAGTTCGGCTCCAACTTTTAAAGCTGTCGAGTTTAAAAAACAAGGTAGTTGCTACAGTGCAAACAACTTGATAAACACTGCAAAAAGCTTTCAGAATCTCTCGATAGTTGCACTCTTATTTTCCATTTATTTGTGATAGTAGATTTATAAATAGTAATAATGTTAACTGTTTTTATGAATATTTATTATTACAGCAGCATTCCAATCCAAATGTTTAAAGCTTTATAAATTTATTATAAGAATTGTTAGTTCAACCTTATATAGCCCTCTATATTTCTCCAATAAACTACAATACATGTTTAGAATTGTTTGTTTTATTATCCTTTTTAAATCGCAATCTTTATCACATCTGTATCTAGCATCCGGTGTCAGTCTGCAACTACATTCCTAGGTATTTGAAATTATTATTACAATATGCAAGTTCTCTCAATACTGGTTTTAATTTATTATATCGATTTTTTATTCCTGTTCGTATTGTGATATTTAAAATGTTAAATTAATTTTGGGTCTTATAGCACACTACACAAAATTAATTGAGAAACTTCGCTTGCATGAAATGTACGTACCTTACGAATTTATAAAGAAATGGGATAGTAAGTTAATCGCTGAAAGGAATTCCAATTCCCGTTCCTACTTTTTGTCGGCAAGAAAATTGAGCCTTGTTCCAATTTGGGTCAGATACGATTGGCGAATGATGATTTATATCCAATGAACTCCCATACGGGGGGGTGAGGTGCCCTCCCTCTTATAAATTGTAATTTCTTGTGATATTAGCCTTAATTATTTATTAGTTTACTAAAGATCCCCAATTGAAATGAGACTTATTGAAGTTAAATGAGATTTTGTATAGACTAAAATAATATCAAACCACTAAAAGAAGAAAACTAGCTAGACCCACACCCACGAAATGGTTAGGGACAACCATATTCTTTGATACATCTAATTCTATCGGTAAGGAACCATTAGAACATACCCATCTGCGAGATTGGTACAAGTCTCAAACCTACACTAAAAGTTCATAAAAACAGTTCAACTTCAATGCCTTAATGTACCTCACCTCATGAAACGTAATGATCAACCATCACTAAATTTGCGATTTTTAACACTGTATGTACATTTTTAAACTTGCAATTCTGCCATGAAAGAACCAATGATAAATGCCCGTCTCCCAGTCGTGTACAAGTTCGAAACCAAACTTAAATCTGATAACTCTATAAACTTTAATAAATGTCGACTGCAGTGGGTCAGTATGTTGCCCCAGGAAAAGCGTTATAATCATCCCATCATTGGCTTTGCGATTTTAGAAATGTAAATTCTGTCACAAACATTGCAGTGATGCGAACTGAGCATATTTGCTTTGTAAATATAAAACAATAAGTATTCTACCCTAATAATAATTTAGTTATATAGGAGTGTTAAAAACTAAGCCATTCACATCCAATTCTATTTGACGTGTTAATAATTTCTTGACGAACAGGGCTGCTAAAAAAAGTAGGGCCCAAGTTTCCTGAGCTAATAGTTGTAGTACCTGGCTTGCTAAGCTTCACGCAGTTCACTTCGTATTTAGCCAGTATGTTGAACCTCTTTGTTTTTTTATATTTGCAATGATCAGAACATTGACTAAATACAATTGTCCAATGTTGCTAAGCAGCAGCGGCTTCGCTTAGTCAGTTTAAGCAAGAGTTTGGCCATTGAAAGCAAATAATCAATCGCACAGTTGCGTTCTTGCGCACACGTTATGACTCATAATATAACAAATTTAGGTTACCGGCAATTTTTGAACCACTATGTGAAAGATAGTGACAGCATAATGACTTTGAACAATGACGTAACATCAAGAAAAATTACTCATCCTCTGTACACGAGTATGGACATTTAGTATACCTCCCGGCAACTTCATATCTTTACGATTTGCTCTTAGAGTATTGTTTAAGGTTTTAAATCTTCAATTAAACTTTTTATGAACGCTAAAGAAGTAAATAAATAAAGCACAACTATATATACCAGTGTTTCCCATTATGTAAGAGTAAATACTGGTTCTACAATTTTTTTTTTACAATTTGGTACAAAAAATTAACATTTGCATATATGTTCCCGATTATAAATTTATATAACTCCCGAAAGTATATATGCTAGCCCACCCTTTCTTCACAAACTTAAACGTTTACTCTAAGAATGTTTCTGTAATATAAAAATTGTTCATTTTTTAATCATATAGAATGCTCCTGTAAAATAAAAATTATTCATTTTTTGATCGCATAAATGTAGTTTCATCAAATCATAACCCATCATCAGTCATATTAATCCACACAAATTCAATAAAGTACCCTTCTCATTTTTATCAAATTCTTTTAAAATTGTTTAAATACTTAGCACAATTTGCAAAAAGAAATACTAATATAGCCTATATATATACTTATATATATAATATATATATAAAATATAAATAAATAAATATATATTTCCCAAATGGAACATAATATTTATGATAGTTATAAATAATAGTAAATACTACATTATATATATATATATATTTTTGAATGCATTTAATGTTATCCATTAAAAAAAAATATTTAATTGTTGTTTAATAATTAAGCTTTCGTTCAAATAATTGGTTTATGAAAAACCAAATGTGTAAAATTTTATTAGAAAGCAACTTCATTGGAATACTCGGTCAGAAACAAAATTCGGGATTCTTTATAATATTAGGAGAATGTTATGAAAATATTATAATCTAAGATTTACTTCGAAGTGTAATCAAATTGCAAAGGAAAAAAATAATTCTTTGCTGTGCTATCTCGTCGTTCTTATCTGCCATGCATTGTTAGCACATCATTTTTTATTTCCTCAGTTAAAATCTGTAACCAAGTAAGCCTTTTAAATGTCAAATCATAAATTCGGTTGCCTTTCTTTAAGGAGTTGTATAACTAAAAGGAAAAAAAAAATATTAGAAATTAGGGGGGGGCCCCATATATAAAATATATAATATATTACATATATATATTATATATCTAAAAGGAAAAAAAAATATATATAATAATGTAAACTATAAATATATGTGTAATATATATTATATAGACATATATATATATATATATATATTATTTATATATATATATATATATATTATGTTCCTAAAATGGATAAAACTAAGAATGCATTTAGATCTGAGGAAAAATCTGGAAATTAGGTTTTTCAATGTCTTAAAACTAAAATTGTGAATTTCATAAAGTCGATTTTGTGAAGATTTTATTATCTTTAAATGAGATTTTTTTTCATTTCAAAATTATTTTATTTTGCAGTTAAATTATTTTTCATTAGTAGTATGAGTTAAATGAAAAATAAAAAAAAATACCATTAGGTTAATGCCACAGCCGGTTGGCGTACATGCATGCAGACCGCTTGCTGAAGCGCTCTCAAATGCGCGCAAGCGGGCCGTGTAACAACTTACCCCCGCTGCGCGCGAGTTAAATGTGAAATATATAAGTAAATATAACTATAGATGAAGCTTTTGCCCTCACCATAAAATATTAATCTGTATTTAATGAGAAAAATTTAGAAAATCGTAAAAAAATCCCATTCTTCATTATAATCCATTACGAACATGTCATATATATATTATATATATATAATATATATATATATATATATAAATATTATATATATATATATATATATATATAGATATTATATATATATAATAATATATATATATATATATATATATTATATATATATAATGAAGGAATGAGAAGAAAACAAAAAAAAGGTCGAGAAAAAGATGGAGATAAAATCGACAAGATATATTCTTGCTCTTAAAGCATCTTATTCATTTTGAAAAATATTGAAGGCAAATATATTCGAAGAAATGAAAATGGGAAAATAATATTTTGCATTTAACAAAGATACCAAAATTTGTTTTAGGCTCAGAAATTAACACTACAAATATATAGGGTTCCGCTACCCCTCAGAAAACTGAGCAATTTTTATGTTGAAACATAGTATTAAAAAAATTATGAATGATTAATTATAAGAACAATGATTTTCGCGCAACTTCAGCTCTAAGAAGATTTCTTTGCACAATTCTAGCGACCAGGCTAGCAACCCGGCTTTACTCTCTTGGACTACTCCAGTACCAGCATTGAGTGGTTCTGTGCTTGAAAACACGATCCTTTGGAGTGCTCTGGGAGAAAGTTTTGAGGTCAAATGAAAGATGCTAGTTCCACTGAAAGGGTGAACCCTACCCGATTGTATAACTCAAGACTAGCATCAGAAACCATTGCGCCGAAAATAGTTCCTGGTAGTGTTCTGAATCAAGTGTTTCGATCCAGAAGAGAAATGCTGTTCAACTACAGGGCGAAAGCGCTATCTGGAGATTAGATAGATAGATAGATAGATTAGATATATATATATATATATATATATAATATATATATATATATATATATATATATATATATATATATATATATATATATATATAATATATATATATATATATATATATATATATATATATATATTATAATCTCAATTGTTGGGTTTGGCCAACAAATTTTCATTTTTTTTATTTTTGTTTATAAAGATGCCAAATGTTGTTCAGTTTTAGTTCTAGATAAAACTTTGCCTTTGAAAGCATTCTAGACGAATACTAAGCATATTCTAGTGATAATTTACATTCTTTGAAAGCTAGTAATCAATAATCAAGATTTTATTTAATTGAATAAACTAAAAAAACATTTGTGAAGTTCATTAAGTAAAATAAACTTGTGTTTTTATTAATAATATAGTAATAATATTTTAAGAAAATTTAAATCAGCGTCAATTTTAATATACTTTTGCAAGTTTTTTTGTATTCTTGTAAATAATTCTTTTTTAGAAGAAAATTTATTATAAGGACTATTCTAGAATAAAAAAGAAGTTAAAGCCTTCTATATTGTACCAATATAATTTTATATTTTAAAATTTATTATTTGTAAACTGAGTTATAAATAGTTAGTTAACCGTGATCATGTCTGAAGTATACAGACGAAATATTGGTACAATATTAAAGGCTTTAACTTCTTATTCTAGAATAAATACTAAATAGTATTAATTAATAAATTTTCTCTGAAAATAAAAATTATTAGAATAGAAAGAACTTGCAAAAATAATAATCATAATAAATAAAGAATAATAATAATAATAATAATAATAAAATAATAATAATAATAATAATAATAATAATAATAATAAAATAATAAAACTACTGAAAAAATGAAGTTAGAAAGGATGAAGACCCGAAGAAAGAGGCATCTAGAAGATATTGAAAACACAAACCCTCATCAGGAGAGAAGACACTCTCACGTGCTGACGCTGCATTAACGGTAAAAATATATATATAATATATATATATAATATATATATATATATAATATATATATATAATATATATATATATATAATTATATATATAAATATATATAATATATAATGTAATATATATTATATATATATAATATATTAAGGCAAACGTAGCAAATCGGTCAACCACTCACTGTTCGAGGTGCGGGTAACAGTCTCGTAGACAAATGCCTACGCATGATCATTGCATGTCAGTGTGCACTAATTGCGTTTCAACGATAGCAGACATAAATGCATATTCACCGAACGTTGTGTTTGTGTGCCATGTATTTGCGGTCTTAATATATGTAGACCCAAATGTCCTTCGTACCAGGCTGCGAGTCGTAAAATAAATTTTTCGACTCCGACTCCGCTCCGACTCCTAAATTCAAATTTGATTTTCGACTCCGACTCCACACTTAAACAAAAACTTTCGACTCCGTACTCCGACTCCGACTCCACTCAAACAAAAATTTTCGACTCCGGCCCGACTCCGACTCAGCCAGTCAAATTCAAAATTCGACTCTGACTCAGCTTAAACATGAAATTTCACAATAAACATTTTCCTGTTAGTTATTTGGTTACCTTGCTTTGAGATAAAAAAAATATACCACTTTTCCATATGAATCTAAACTCAAATGCTTATACGTAACAATACCGTAAAGACTAGAGGTTGTAGCAGATATCCGCATCCGCATATTTTTCCTACCCGCATCCGCATGAATTTTTTCGTGGATAGCTATGAATTATGACTAAATGTTCCTCAACTTCTGTAACCGCAGAACTGTTCAGACTCGTTGGAAATAGTAGTTGTACATGCTTAGAGCAGTGTGCCCAAACCAACATAGCCGCGCGGCAACATATGCTCGCTTACCGCCCCCTTCAATGTGCTCCGCACTCGCTATCAATTTATCACGTTTAAATTAAAATATTAAATATTTTATTAGAAATTAATATATATATATATTATATATATATAATATAAAATATATTATATAAATATATATTATATATATAAATTATATATATATTAAATATATATATATAATATATATATATTATATATCGTATAGAAATATATATATATATATAATATATATATATATATATATATATATATTATATATATATATATATATATATATATATATATTATATATATATATATATCAGTGATGTATGGTCTTCTGCTCTTCAGGGACACATGGGGAGTGTGTGGTACTCTTGAACATTCTAAGGGCTTCTGACAGATGACACCGCCATCGCTACTCTCTAAGCTACCCTTCTTGGATGCCTCCTTCACTTTGCTTACTTGTCTATTTTTCTTTCAGATCCTTCTATTTCAGCTCTTCTTGATGGAGCAACCTCTTTCTCTTTCTGTTAATTTTGGTGTTCCTCAGGTTCTGTTAACTCCACCTTTATTCCTACTTTCGTTTAGCGGTCTTTCTTAGCTGACTTCTAACTCGTTACTCTTATGCTGCTGAGCAAACTCGTCCCATTTCTCCATCTCAGTTTCAAATTATCCTCGTTTGTATTCTAGAGTGCCTTCTCGCTACAGCTTTCCTTTTCAATTCTTGCCGATGTGGTCGGGATTTCTCATGGGATAACCTCAACTCTGTGAAATTCAACTCTTTTAAAAACTCAACCTTTAATCTCCTCTCTAAAACACCTCCCAACCTTTCTATTTCCTTCGACGGCTGCTAGCAGCATGAACATTCTTGAGCTGAACATAAATAGTGAATGTCTTGTAGACCTCATATCAAATCGGTTGCTAAAATGGTATCAATGCAGCTGGGAATTCTGCTCAGATTGCGTTATTTTTTTTTCTTCTGTTACTCCAGTTAAATAAGAGTCTTATTCGCCCCGTAGGACTGATATCACATTTGGGGTGGATCCGCGTTCCACCCTCCTATTGAAATGTTAATGAGGCTAAGCTAGAGCACTAATAAGTTGTGCCATATACTTTATAAATCCCTGACCCTCTTTCTCTGCGATGTAACATTGGCGCCCTTGCTCTTTCTATATGTATTAAAACGGCAGGTGCTCGAGACCAATGACCTCTCACATTCCTCAATTACTGCGTCGCTCGTAAAGCAAGAGGTGCCTTACTCTCACAATGCAGTAGTGTGTGGAATATTGGAGACTCAAGCGTTTACTCGTTTGTCTGGCTCCTTCTTTCCATCACATCTGTTTGTGTTGAACTATATTGCCTTCCATCCATTTTCTGCCAGAGCAATCTTCCATTTTAGTCTCGCGTGCGCCCACCTGAGGGAATTGCGTTAGACAAGGGCCAGGGTAATGATTTTCATTTGTTCTTTCTTTTCATCTTTTTTTTTTTTTGAGGTTGCCCCCTCCTTTGGAAAAGGCCCTGCCCGTGAATTGTGGCATCGTATATATATATATAATATAATATATATATATAATATATAATATATATATATATTATATAAATATATATATATATATATAGTATATATATTCTGTTGTGAGATTCGGAAGCAGATAGACGTATTAGGTTATGCGGTCTGAGAGAGTGAAGGTTTTTAAAATCGAGCTTTGTGAAGTTCATTGATTACTGTTCTGAGTGTTGAAGTCACTCTTGTATATCATTAATAATCGAATGTGAATATAACATTTCTTATGGGTTCGATTTACATATTTTATCTTAAGCAATCTTTGAAGTATTAGTCTTGCAAGTGACTACCATTTCGTATTCCATTTATATTCTTGTCATGCACAGAAAAGTGTATTGCTAACTAGTATATCTATTTATCATAAAAGTGAAATAAACAGCATTCCTTTATGAATGTTTTTGTGTTGTGAAGAGTATTTTTGCTGAATCATTTCTCTGAGGTATTTATTTAATGCATTTATAAATCTGATATTTATATCGCAAATTGGCAACGAAGAGTATTCTACAAAGATCCTAAAGGTATTTTTATTCCTCAGAAATCACTCCCTCTCTCTCAGACCTAACTCACATTTATAATCAATATTGAATCTCTTATCTCGTATGAACATTATTATGAATCTCATTGTTAACTATGTGAACTATGAAATATTTTGAAATATATATTTGTTAAAAATGGTTACGTAGCATTATTAATATATTGGATTGACTACATTGAGATTTCTTGTGAACAACAAGAGTTCTCTCATTCAAAGAGTTCCATTTTATGCTATTGTCGAAGTGACGCGAAATTTTCTGTAAGATTTGTAGAATTTTTGTCATGCGATTGTTCGCTGGCGGCGATTTTTGATGCTCAAGCATCCATATCTCTCTTGAAACTTCAAGATTCACCATTATCGTGTCCGTTCTCTGATGCATGGCAGATTTCGTCGGAAAGATAGATGCCTGCATACAGAAAAGTCTGTAGTATTTTAAAAAGAGTTTTGTGGATAAATTTAAATTGTTAGTGTAGGTTATAACCTTTTATATTTTTACTGTATATTGTCATTTTAACTTTTTTGGAAGTGATTTTAAGGAGTTTTTAAGTAATTAATAAAGTTCTTAATAAATAGATAAAGTTTTATAAATGAATAGATAAATAAATAGATGAGTAGATAATGGTGGATAAATTTTTATAGATATTTTTAGTGGAAGTGATTTTAAGGAGTTTTTAAGTAATTAATAAAGTTCTTAATAAATAGATAAAGTTTTATAAAGAATAATAAATAGATTAGATGAGTGGATATAATGGATAGGTTTGTATAGATAAATAAGTAATTAAAGGTTTTTTAATAGATAATTGAGTTAACGGGGAGGAGGAGGAGGGTGGGGGAATAGATATAAATTGTCAGTGTGGGTTTTAACCTTTTATTGTTTTTATATTATTTTAACGTATTTGTGTTGTTATTTGGGTTGGACGGTGTATCCCTAGGTGTTGACATACCAAGGTGGTCCCTAAAGCACAGCCTTAGTATAGGAATCAGGGAAAGTAGGGGACGAGATATTAGGGTGGGGTATTGAATTGAGAGGGGTAAACTCAGATTGAAGAGGGAGAAGTAGGTTGATGTTTGAGGAAAAAAGGTTGGATGTGCTAGGGATAACAGAAACCAAGTTGAAAGGAAAGAGGGAGATGAATTTTGGAGAATACAAGGGTATGATTTCGGGGGAACGATGAGAGTGAGGCGAGGAAGGTGGAAATATTTATGAGGAAAGAGAGTTGCGACAAGGGAGAGTGTGTAACCAGCGTGATTCTAGATAATGGGTAGGGAGAGAGTGAATTTCGGGGAAATGTGGGTTTTTATATGTGCATATGAACCAGTTAATAGAGCGAGGAGGAGGAGAGAGAAAAATTTTGGGGAGACTGATATGAGTTTGGAAAGTTTGGTAAATGATAAAATTTGCTAGTGGAATTTAAATGCAATGGGAAGGAGGTGGAAGAATAATTAGGACCTTGTGTAGGGGAGAGGAATGCAATGGAGAAAGTCGATAGAGTTGTTGGTCGAAAGAAAGAATGATAGTGGAATACTGGTTTAGAAAAAATGAGAATCATAAGGATACATGGAAGGTGAAGATAACGGGGGAAGGCGTTACTAGAATTATGGGGTAAATGGGAAGATAGAGGTTAGATATATTAGATGTAATATAACTCGGGGAGAGGGATATCGGATCACTATTTGATTTGCCAGGATAAGGTGGAAGAGAGGGATGGTAGGAGAAAGTCTTATTAATCTAACAGATGAAGTGATAAAGCTGAAAAAATGGAGGAGATAGTGTGTAAGAGGAGTTTATGAGAGGTATGGAGGACAGGTGGAGAAACCTGAGAGGGACGGGATATTGGAGGTGGGAGGGGGAGTGGAAGAGATTTAGAGAGGCAGTATGTGAAGAGGCTAGAAGGTTATGTGGAGTAAAGGGTGGGTTCAAGCAGAAGGAAAGGGAGTGAATGTTGGAGTGAGGAGGTGAAGGAGTGTGAAAAGGTTAAAAGGAGCTTATGTGAAATGGTGAATAGAGAGAAGAGTATTGGAGGAATATAGAATGTTAGAGTGGAAGCAAAAGAGGCGTGAGAGGCGAAAGAAGTAGCAAAGGGAATGTGTAGAAAAGACGGAAAATTTGAAATCGGAGTACAGATGTTCTTGAAAAAGTTAATAAAAAAAGAGAAGAAAGGGGTTGTGGAGTAGAGAGGAATGAGATGGGGTGATAGGAGGAGAGGATTAGGGTGAGAAGAGTGGGTATTATACTTTTATGGACCTATTGTAATCAATTGGGTGGGTAGGGAGGAAGAAATGCAAAGAGGTGAGGAGGAAATGAAGTGGGGAGGGAGGAGGAGGATGAAATACAAATGGAGAAATTATTAAGGCTTGAATATAAGGAAAAAAAAAGGGAAGTCCCGCAGTGCGGATGTGTGAGAATGGAAATTGTTGCAGAAGGGAGGTAGAGGGGTGGAAGAATGGCTGTATAGATTATAAATAACATATGGGATATTGCTGAGGTACCACAGGATGGAGATGGTGTTTGTTCCTCTGTATAAAAAAAAAAAAAAAAAAATGGAAAGGGATAGATGAAATGTGGAAATGTATAGAGTATATGCTTTTTAAGTGTGCGAGCGGAAAGGGTACGGAAGAATACGGGCTTTCTTCTACATGTTGTGAAAGTGTAGGGAAAGGAAAGACAGGAGGGTTTAAGGCTTTAGGTGGTGGATCAAGTGTTTACACTAAAGATGCTGGTGGAGAAAAGTATAGAGAGAAAAGGGAAAGTATGGGTGTTTTTTAATTTAGAGAAAGCATATGAAGAGTGAAAGCGGGAAATGGAGGGAAATGGGGTGGGGGGTAATTTAGGGAAAAGTATTAGGGCTTTCTATAGAATAGTAGAATTGGTGAGAGAGTTAGGAGGCGGAGAGCTGAGATGTTTGGGATGGTGTTGGATTGAGCCAGGGTTGTAAGTCGCCGTGGCATGCAATTGTTTATGGAGAGTGTTCTAGAGATATGGTGAGGAGGAGGGGGTGAATTGATGAATGAGAATATAGAAGGAAGTGAAACATATACTGTCTGCGGATGATACTGCCCTAGTGGCGAAGATCGAGGGCGAGGTAATTTGGTAGTGTGGAGTGAAGAAGTGTGGACAAAGGCTCAAAAAAATCCACGGTAAGAGTCAAATGTTATGTGTTTGAGGAGGAGAGAAGTTGAGGAGGGGGTTAAGATATAAGTAGGGGTGTAGTATTGAAGAAGAAAGGATTTTTAATTATTAGGATGGAGTTGGTAATGGGAGGAATGAGGAGGAATAGAGCATAGAATAGTCTAAGCGAATGAGAGCTTTGAGTGGTCTGAAAGAAATATGGAAAGGGGGATCTATCACAAAAAGTTAAGATAAGTATGTTGAAAAAATTTGTGTACCAGCGGTATGTGGGTGTGAAACGTGGGGGTTGAATGCCATGTCCAGGAAAAAGTTGAAAGTATTTGAGATAAGGGTGAAGCGTTGTGGTTAGTAGAAGGAGAGGATTAGGAATTAGTGGTAGGAGAATTGATTGGAGAATGGAGTCTGGTGGGAAGAGCGGAGAAGGAATGTTAAGATGGTTTGGGCATTTTAGTGAGAATGGAGCAACAGAGAGTGTTCAGAAAGTTTGGGAGCGAGGGATAGGAAGGAAGAGGAAGGGAACCAAGAAGAGGTGATGGATGAATAAAGAGAAGTTGAGGAGGAGAGGGGAGGAAGAGGGTTTGCGAGGATAGAGTGGGGTGAGTAGTTGGTGAGGCGACATGGGAGGGTGGATATCAGGGAGGCTGTACCATCACTACCCGCTCAAGCGACAAAAGTAAGTATAATAATAATATATAAGAATAATATATATATATATATAATATAATATTATATATATATATATATAATATATATAATAATATATATATATATATAAGTAAATATATATATATATATATATATATATATATATATATATAACTGATAAAAAAAATTCATTAATGCTCGTCCTATGTGTGGCCCGCCTAAAATTTTAAAATCTTAATTTGCTCGCCGATAAACTAAAGTGGGCAACACTGCTTTAGAGGATGGGCAGAAAAAATAAGCTGTCTCCCTTATACTTCGAAAAGAAACAACAAACTGAAAGGCTTACCAGGTGAGGAGTAATCGATTTTAGGTAATTGTATTACTCTTCTTAAAACGTTTGAAGAAGAGCTAACTAAGACTATTATCTCATAAAAATTCTTGTTACCAGACGAATCCTCTAGACTGCAACGATGACAAGATTCTAAATGCTGCTTATTAAAAGAAGGAACTTTCCAAAGCGTGTAACAGAAACACTAACTGGAGATAGAAATACAGTTCAAAAATCAGCAAAACGACTTACGCATCTGCAATAGTAACTGTTCTAGATACCAAAATTCTTGAATCACGTGTTTCGTCAAAACGTTAACTCTGTAGTTTTTAGCAAGTCTGGTCAAATCAAACTGAAAGCAAAATTTACCAGCCAATGTGAAGGAAAAATTGCTGAAACAGACACACATTTACTATCTGTTAGCGAAAACCATTTCAGAATCCATATAACTTCTTTTGGCTTCTAGCAGCATTGAAGAGTCTTTCAGAGGTGTCAAAGGACGCTCTGTCATTGATCGAAGATTATTCAAAGCGAAACTCTTGGATCGGATAAAGATCCATTGTTTGATGGCGTAATAATTGTAAAAAAATTTCACATCTGCAGAACTCGCAGATACTTGGCATGCCCTTCAATAAGTTACTGGCGAGCATCTTTCAGCAATGCATATCTTCATTTACGAGAAAGAGAACAAACTTCTCCCTTTAAAAGTGTAAAGGCTCATCGAAGCTTTAGTTTTTTTAACATAATTTTAGATATTATTAATTTCAAAAATTCTACATATACCTTTTTCAAATGGGTGAGGGCTGAAAAGATATTGTCGTGGGTGCAAAAATATTGGGTCACTCTCCCTG
>JABUQX010119597.1:17500-27379 GCA_015478945.1 Trachelipus rathkii | reverse complement strand
AATAATTAAATAATAATAATAAATAATTATATAAACTAATAATAATAAAGAATAAAAATAATAACTAAATATATAATTAAACTCAAATTTAATAATTTAAATTGAAGTAATAAATAAACTAAGAATAATAATAACTCAAACTAATAATAATAATTAATAATAATAATAATTATATAATAAATACAATAAAATAAATAATTATAATTATAAAATAAATAAATAATAATAAAATAATAATAAATATATAATAATAATAATAATTTAATAATAATAATAATAAATAATAATAATAATAATAATAATTAAAATATAATATAAAATATAATTATATAAATAATTAATAATTAAATAATATAATAAATAATAATAATAAATAATATATAATAATATAATTAAAATAAAATATAATAATAAATAATAATAATAATAATAATAATAATAAATAATAATAATAAATATAATAATAAATAATATTAATAATAATAATAATAATAATAATAATAATAATAATATAATAATAAATAATAATATAAATTAAATAATTAATAAAATAATAAATAATAAATTAATAATATAATATTATAAAATATAATAATAATAAATATTAAATAAATATAATAAATATAATAATAATAATTTAATAATTATAATAATAATAATAAAGAGAATTATATAATAATATAATAATAAATAATAATAATAAATAATAAATATTGAAGATGGATGTCACAAGTATTGATAACAGATTAATATATATATAAATTATAAATTATAAATAATAATATAAATAATATAAATATAATAATAATAAATAATAATATAATATATAATAAAAATTAATATAATAAATAATTTATAAAATCATAATAATATTAAATAATTAAATACTAATAATAAAATAAATCTAATAATAAATAATAATAATAAATAAATTTAATTAATAAATAGTTTTTAATTAAATAAATATACTAATACAAACCGTAAATAATTAATAAATAAATTAATAATAATAAATAATAATAATAAATAATAACTATTCTTTTATTTAAAAATAAGGAATAAAATAAGAAGAATAAATATAAAAATAAATATACTAATAAAATTAATAATACTATACTACATGAAGTAAAAATAATTAGTAAATACATAATAATAATGGTATAATAAAGAGTGGAAAAATAAATAATGAAACATAATATATAGAATATTATAGTAATAAATAAATAAAACATAATAAATAAATAATTTAGAGGTACTAAATTTATATATAATTTAATAAGGAGAATAATAACTAGAATATTATTATTTATATAATAAAAATAAATTATAAATTTATATATAAAATTATATTTTAAATATAATAATTATATAAAATAAATATAAATAAACACAAATATAATTATAAAATAATTAAACATAAAAAAGTAATAAAAAATAAATTCAGTAATAATAATAAATAATTAATAATAATAATTCAAATAGTTAAATTTCCAATCGTAAATAAAATTGCTAATATAATAATTATAAAAATAAATATTAAATAATAATAATAATACTAATAATAAGTATATAAATAATTATAGATATAAAATTAATATATATAAAATAATAATAATTAAAAAATGTAATAAATATAAATAAATGAAAAAATAAATCTAAAAAATAAATCTAATAAATAATTAATTATATAATAATTAAAATTTATATAATTTTAATTTAATTATTAAAATATATTAAATTAATATATTATAAAATAAATATTCATCAGATGAATATAAAATCAATTAATAATAAATGATAATAAAATAATATTAAATAAAAACAATATGAAATTTTAAAGACTAATAATTATAATTTATAATTAATATATATAATAATATATTATATTTAATTTAAATATAAATTGTATAAATTTATAAAATTTAAAAATAAATTAAATAATATTTAAATAATAATTAATAAATTAATATTAATATTTTATCCTGAATTATTTTTTTTTCTGATAAGAAATAACATAAAAATATTAAAATAAATTATAATATATATTATTATAATATTAAATACCAATATATTATTTAAATATATATATTAATATATTAATTCTATAAATTATAATAAATTTAATATATAATAAGTTTAATTATAATAATAAATTAATTAAATTTTAATAAATAATTAATTAATAAGTTACAGATAATTGATCTTAATATATAATAATAATACATTTATAATTAAGAAGAATATAATATGAAATATATATATAATTGAATGAGGATAAAGACATTTATTATTCTATTAATTAAATTAATACATATATAAAATATCTTTACATATAATAATGAATAGAAAAATATATTACAAATTTTTATTTAATACAATAAACTCAATAATAATAAATAATAAATGATATAAACTTATTTCAAACATACAATTATTAATAATATCATAATACATAAAAAAGAATAAAAATAAATTACATAAATAATAAATTTTTACAATTTATTATTACAAAATACATATTCAATAATATTAAGTTTCTTAAATTATAATATGTGAATAAAATTCCGAAAATTTAGTATTCAATATTACATTACTAAATAATATAAAATTAAATGTTAATAAAATAAATTAAATGATAAATAACTTAAAATAAATGATTATAAAATAATAGTGAAAATAATATGTACTAATGAAATGAACAATAAAATAAATAATAATAATAAATAATAATTATAATAATAATAAAATAATAATAATATAATAATAATAAATAATATATAAATAATAATAATAATAATAATAATATAATAATAATAAATAATAATAATAAATAAAAATAATAAAATAATAATATAAATAATATAAATAATAATAATAATAAATATAATAATAAATAATAATAATAATAATAATAATAAATAATAATAATAATAATAATAATAATAATAATAATAATATATAATAAATAATAATATAAATAATAATAATATAATTAATAATATAATAATAATAAATAATAATAATAATAATATATAATATAATAATAAATAATAATATAATATAATAATAAATAATAATAATAAATAATAATATAAATAATAATAACCAATAATAAAAAAAAATCATAAAAATGATTAGCAAAATAAATAAATAATAATAACAATAATAAATAATAATAATAAATAATAATAATAAATATATAATAATAATAATAAATAATAAATAATAAAATAATAATAATAAATAATAATAATAAAGTAATAATAAGTAATAATAAATAAATAATTAATAATAATAATAATAATAAATATAATAATAAATATAATATAAATAATAATAATAAATAATAATAATGAAAATAATATAATAAATATAATAATAAATAATAATAATAAATAATAAATAATTAAATAATAATAATAAAAATAATAATAAATAATAATAATAAATATAATAATAATATAATGTAAATAAAAATTAAGAAAAAAATTAATAAAAATTAAATAAAATTAATAATAATAAATAATAATAATAAATAATAATAATAAATATAATAATAAATAATAATAATAAATAATAATAATAAATAATAATAATAAATATCCGATATATATATGATAATAAAAATATAATAAATATAATATATTATTAATGAAATAATAATAATAAATAATAATAATAAATAATAATAATAAATAATAATAAAAATAATAATAATGAATAATATAATAAAATATGAATATAAATAATAATAATAATAAATATAATAAATAATAATATAATAATAATATATAATATTAATAATAATAATAATAAATAAATATAATAATAAATAATTAATAATAAATAATAATAATAATAATAATAATAATAATAATAATAATAATAATAATAAATAATAATAATAAATAATACATATAAATAATATAATAAATAATAATAATATAATATAATAAATAAAATAATAATAAATAATAATAATAAATAATAATATATAATAATATAATAATATAATAAATAATAATAATAAATAATAATATAAATATAATAATAAATAATAATAATAATAATATAAAATAATATAATAAATAATAATAATAAATAATAATATAATAATATAATAAAATAATAATAATAAATAATAATAAATAATAATAATAATCATAATAAAAATACATTAATAATAATAATAATAATAAATATAATAATAAATTAATATAAATAATAATAATAAATAATAATAATAAATATAATAATAGAATAATAAATAAATAATAATAATAATAATAATAATAAATAATAATATAATATATAATAGAATAATATAATAAAATAATATAATAAATACATAATAAATAATAATAATAATAAATAATAATAATAATATAATAATAAAATAATAATATAAACTAATAATAATAAATATAATATAATAATAATAATAAATAATAAAATAAATAATAATAATAAATAATAACTAATAATAATAATAATAAATACATAATAATAAAATAATATATAACATAATAAAATATAATATAATAATAAATAAAATAAATAATAATAAATAATAATAATAAATAATATAATAATATAATAAATAAATAATAATAATAACTAATAATATAAATAATAATAATAAATATAATATAATAATAATAATAAATAATATAAAAATAATAATAATAAATAATAATAATAATAATATTAAAAATAATAATAATAATATAATAATAAATAATAATAATAATAATAATAATAAATAATAAATAATAAATAATAAATAATAAATAATAATAAATATAATAATAAATACTAATAATAAATATAATAATAAATATAAATATAATAATCAATAATAAATAATAAATAATAATAATAATAATAAATAATAATAATATAGATATAATAAAATAATAATAATAATAATAATAATAAATATAATCATAAATAATAAAATAATAATAAATAATAAATAATATAATAAATAATAATAATAATAATAAATATAATATAAATAATAAATAATAAATAATAAATAATAATAATAAATAATAAATAATAATAATAAATAATAATAATAATAATAAATAATAAATATATGAAATATAATAATAAATAATAATCATAAAATAAATAATAAATAATAAAATATAAATATATAAATATAAATAATTTAACAATTAGAAATAAATAAATAATTTAATTAATTATTAATAATTAATAATTAATAATTATAATTATAATTAAGACTAAATAATAATATTTATAATTAAATATAAATAAACTATAAATAATAAATATTAGATATTGTAAAAATTAATAAAAAATTAATAATTAATATAAATAATTTATAATTAATAATTAATCATTTATTATTAAAATAATAAATATTTAATATTTAATATTTAAAAATTATAATTAATAGTTAATATTATAATTAATATTAATAATTAATAATTAAGAATTATAATTAATTAAAATTAATAATTATAATTATAATTAATAAATAATAATTTAATTAATATAAATAATTGTATTTAATTCATTAATAATTTATATTTAATAATTATTATAATTAATAATTAATAAATAATAAATATAAATAATAAATAATAAATAATAAATAATAAATAATAAATAATAAATAATAAATAATAAATAATAAATAATAATAAAAATATTAATAATAATAATAAATAATAATAATAAAAAAAAATAAATGAATAATAATAATGATAATATAATAATAATAATAATAATTATATAATAATAATAATGATAAATAATAAATAAATAATTATAATAACGACTTTATTTCATCTCATTTCAGTGAGGCTAAAAGGAAACTTAATAAAATCGCTGGCATTATTATTATATTTGCGTTTTGCAAAATTAAATAAAAATTTTTATTTATATATATATATATATATATATATATATATATATATATATATATATATATATATATATATATATATATATATATATATAATATATATATATTATATATATACAATGGGGAAAAGCCGTTTGAATGGAAAATGCTCAGAGGGAGGGTAAATCATCATTGGGAAAGTGATTTTGAAGTAAATGCTCAATTGAGCATGTTCCATACATTACATTATATATATCATATATATTATATATATATATATATATATTATATATAATATATATATATAATACTATATATATATATATATATATATATATATATATTATATATAATATATATATATATATATCTAGATTCCGTAAAGCCGCACATTTAATATATATATATATATATATATATATATATATACTTGACAAAATAGATTTCAAACTCTATACTACTTATATTTATCTGACGAATGCCCTTATAAATTTACACACTTTTTAAAATTTAAACTTTATTACTACAAACAGACATAAATATTTTCACTTCTACATAAACAAACATATATATATATATATTATATATAAATTATATAAATATATGTATATATTATATATATATATATATATATATATATATATATATATATATATATATATATATATATATATATATATATTTTATAACTTTATTCCCACTAGCTTTCGCCGGCTTCAACACGGCCTCTTCAGGTGAGATAAAACAGACAAGAAGCCTCTAAGTTCCCAGGATTCCAATAAGTTAAGGAGTTTAATTCTGTGTGGCATCTATGATTATTTACTTCACCCACTATCATATTCTAAAATTTGTTTTTCAATTCATTAACATTCTGGTGTGGCCATCTTTGTTTACTTACCAAGCTTATTTTATTAAAAGTTGCCTACTGTTCTTTATACAGATGTCAAACATAGACATGATCCTAATCTCTGATAACCTAAATTCAGCATTGACCCAGCACAGGAGAAGTTTTAACCATAAAATTAATATTGATAACATGCAACCTATAATTTTTGTCTCTGATAACAACAAAAGGAAACTGATCGAGTCATTCTGTATAAAGAACAGTAGCAACTTTAATAAAATAGCGGGTGAAGTAAACATAGATGCCACACAGAATTTAATAATGAAAAACACAAGATTTTACAATAGGATCGATAATAAAGTGAATAATCAACAACCACCTAATCGTTAAACTCCTCTCAACTTTTTGGAATCCTGGGAACGTAGAGGCTTCTTGTCTGTTTTATCTCACCTGAAGAGGCCGTGTTGAAGCCGGCGAAAGCTAGTGGGAATAAAGTTATAATATATATATATATATATATATATATATATAATATATATATATTATATATATATATTATATAAATAAAGTTATAATGTATATATTATATATGTTTGTTTATGTAGAAGTGAAAATATTTGTCTGTTTGTAGTAATAAAGTTTAAATTTTAAAAAGTGTGTAAATTTATAAGGGCATTCGTCAGATAAATATAATACATATATTATATATTATATTATATATATATTATATATTATATTAATATATATATCTAATATATATATATTATATATATAGGGGCGTATACAATAGGGTAGGTAATCTCCTACCCCAATTTATTTGAGTCGTTTTGATAAATAAATTAAATTGTAAAAGTTCCTAAATATTACAAATTTTATTTGAAAGTGAAAAAAAGAAACTGATTTAAAAATATTTAAAGAAAAACAACTACATTAGCAATAGAATTATAACAACTAAATTCATTTGGACATTGACTTCCTAACTCTGTTCTTAAGAGTAAAATTATATGCTATGGGCGTACATAGTTTTTATATTTCATATAATAATATATAGGCCAGGACAGACATTATTAACCTGCTGTATCGACGAAAAAATACGAAGAACCGCACAGAACGAAACTTTTCGCTGCAGGCGAAAACGGTACGAAGAATTTGAAAAAAGAATTTTGTATACTTCTCTCTCTCTCTATCTTCTCTATATATATTATATATATATATATATATATATATATATATATATATATATATATATTTATATATACATATATTATATATATATATATATATATATATATTCAATTACATGATATATATAATTATATATATATATATTATATATATATATATATATATATATATATATATATATATATATATATTTATATATATATATATAAAAATTAAATATATATATATCTGTATTATATATATATATTAAATAAGTTATATATATATAATATATATATATATTATAAATATATATATAATATTATTAATTATATTATATATATATACATATATATCTATATTATATATATATATATATATATGAGGTGGGCATAAGCGCAAATGAAAGCGCAAAGCGCAATTTGCGCTAGGTAAAACATGTGCGCTTTTGCGTTTGCGCGAAATTTTCTAAAAATGCCGTTTTTGCTTTGCATTTTAACACGACAGGGTACACGCTCAAAACCACAAATTTTGCTCTCTCTCTATACAATATGCACTTATATTTATATATATATATATATATATATATATATATATATATATATATATATATATATATATATATATATATATATATATATATATATATATATGGGGTATATATATAGGATAGAGTATATATATATATATATATATATATATCTATATATATAAAATATATAAATTATATATACTATTATATATATATATATATATATATATATATATATATATATATAATATATATATATATATAATATATATATATATATATATATATATATATATATATAATATATATTATATATATATATATATTTAATTACTATTATTATATTATTATTAATTATTATTATTATTATTCATTATTATTAGTTATTATTTCTATGAAAAAAATTTTAAGCTATCGGCGTACAGAGATTTTCATATTTCATATAGTAATATATAAGGCTAGGCCAGACATTATTATCTTGCTGTACGAACGAAAAAATACGAGAATCCACGAGAACGAAACTTTTCGCTCAGGCGAAAACGTACGAAGAAATTTGAAAAAAAGAATTTTAAATACCTATCTTCGAAATTATTGAAGTTTGGATGCTGCTGTCTTCCCATTGAAAAAAAGCCAGCCAGATGACTTGGAGCACCTATGGCCCTATCTTATCAAGTACTTTGGGTCTGTCAAGAGTAAGAAGGAGTATATTGAGGGCAATAGAGTAATGTACAAGAGAAAGATTGAATGCTCCAATGTTAAAAAAAAAAAAAACTTCAGCTTTAACATTAAATCAACACATCTTGAAATCGCACTACTTGATCGTAACTTACACCGAGCCAAATGTTGAATTTTTTTCTTTTTAATTTTAAAATTCACCCATAAAATTTTTCAAATATTTTTTTTTTTATGAATTAGGAATTTAGTTTTTTAACTTTTTTTAGAAACATCCTTCTTTGCACAAAGAGCTGTGTACTGCAATTGAAGGAGGATCAAAGCGGGGCCGGAGCTGCTCAACAGACAGTGAGACACCCAGCCAAAAAGCGTCAGACCATCATTCTCCAGTCTATGTCGAAAATATTTAAACAGAAGGGAGCTCTTGAGTTGCTTTACAAGTAAGTGTTTTATTTTAAATACAGGTTAACTATAAGTGGTGTCACAACTAACAGGTTAAAAAACTAACAGAATACAGTTCATACAAAAATTTTCGAGAATTTGAAATACCAAGTTTCATTTTGTCATTAATATTTTTCATCAAATATTTTTGCTTCTAGATTTCTGCTACATGAAATTGGGCCTATTCACATTGTGGAGTCTGAGTTCTTTGTCGAATTCCTGTCCTACCTGAACTCTGATTTCCACCTCCCCTCCAGAAGAAAAGTAATGAGGGATCTTGATGTCATATGCAAAATAGGGAAGGCTTGATTTAACCAACATTATCTAAGGTTAGTTATGTAGCCACAA
>JABUQX010119597.1:2500-7500 GCA_015478945.1 Trachelipus rathkii | reverse complement strand
AGAGTATTTTTTTGTGATGAGGATGTCGAGGAAAGGTAGGCTATTGTTGGATTCCTCTTCTTTAGTGAATTTAATATTAGGTAGTTGTTTATTAAGAAAGTTTAGGAAAGGTGTGACTTTATGTGCATCAGAAAAAAGGAGGAAGTGTCGCCATTTATCTTTTGTAGTTAAGATGATTTGATATTGGGGGGGAAGCTGTCAAGCTAGATGATTCGTTAATGTGTTTTAGATAAAGCGTTCGCCAAGATAGAGCAATACTAGACAGGGGAGTTCGGCCAAGACACAATTTGGCCCCAACATGAGAAAGGGAGATCAATTCTGTGAAATAAGTTGGGATTATTGAAAAGAAGAAAATGGGGCGTATCAGACGTAGCATTATGGCCGGGAGAAGTTCTCCATGAAAGAAAGAATTGATATCTAGGGATTTGGAGAGTTAGTGTTAGAAAAATGGGCAGTTGGGTACTAAAGAATGTGGGGTTGTAAAATGGAATGAATAACAGATGGAGCTTCAAGTTGGAGTATATTAAATAAATACAATGACTGGATGTCAATGTGTCCAAAGCTAGAGCATATGAGGAAAATTATGTTAGGTTATGATATGTAGAAGCGAACCAAAAGATATTAAACGGTAGCTTTAAAAAGAGGATTTTGTATGCATCAGATAATTTTATTAGGTGGAGCTTTCAGATTAGGTTGATCAGAAGGTGAAAAAGGGGAACCAATAGGTACTGGGTAGCTAGAGGTTAGTTAGTTATGGGTATTATAGGAATCTAGAATTGCTCTCATATGAACATTATGTTTATGTACTTTTGGAAAATCTATAGAGAGTACCGGAAGGCGGAAGGAAGCCTCCTAGGAATAGCAGGGAGTCATGTATTGTGAATTGGTATTTAAATTTAATGCATATAAAAATTTGCAGTAGGGAGAGATTGTTTTTGGTCGGCGGTTCGCTCAAGATTAAGAGACAGGTGTGAGGGGGTCTGTTAACGCTTATATTAAAGATAAAAAATCTTTTATGTAGTTTGTCATATAATTAGTGGAAAAGTACTTTTCAATTTTAGTTCTAGAATGGTAAATCTGTGGCCCCATATGTTAGAATGGACAATAACCGGTTTCCTTGGTGAAGTTAAATGGTATGAATTTCCAAATGAGAAAATTTGAACTGTCATTCCTTTAAGGGTGATTAATAAGAATCGAATATCAGATTTGGAGATTAAATAATGAACAACAAATTTTGTGGTGGTGTTCCTTAAAAGACGCATAGACAATAATCATTATTAAAAGATACTTAAATTTGAGTTTAATTTTTAGATTGGGGTTCTAGTCAGTTAAAAATTCTAGTTTATGATAAGCAATGTGGAATAATCCAATAGAAAGATAGTTTATGAAAAAGTTAGTATCGGTGTAAAGGTAAAGGAATTTTTGTATGAAATATATTTGAGTGAGATGTCGAATATAATGAGGCTAATATTTGAATTTTAGCTCCAATAAAGAGAGGTTGAAATGGTTTGGAAAACATGGTTGCTTTCATTGAAGTCTGAAACTTAGTTACAGTGTATCCAAAGATAAAAATGGCTAAAACTCAAGCAACTTTAGCATCAATGAACTAGGCTTATAAAAAAAATCTTATTTGAAGTAACAAAGGTCGAACAATTTTTCATTGATGTGTTCTGAATACTCTCTCTCTACTCTTTCTCTCCTCTCTCTTTATCGTGACTATCTTTGCGTCCTTTCCATTCCTAGCACTCTGATTGTCTTCTAGCTCCTCTCTCTTTCTCTCTCTCTCTCTCGTCTTCATCCTCTTCTCTCTCCTCGTGCTCTGCGTTGCCTAACACTTTACTCCAATTATATCCCTTCCTTTCCTCAGTCCTGTTACGTTAGTTCTGCCCTTTCATCTCCCTCTTCCTTCCTTCTTCCGGTCCACTTCGCTAATCGCTTCCCGTCCTTCCTCTGCAGTCTTACCCTTTTTCCGCTCTTTTCCTAACTTCTCATCACTTCCTAACTTCATTCCTTCCTTCCTACCCTCCTGTGCCTTTATCCAATCTCTTCTCCTCCCCCGTCAAAAGTAAATTAACAGTGTAGATTAATTGTATTTTCTACCTCGATTGGTTGCACGAGCGTCCAACGTCTCGTATACATATTGATCAGTTTCAATTGCACGTCCGCCATCGGGGCCATGACGTCTTAGCTTCCGGTGAGCTAGAAAAAACCCTTTCAGAGGGGGAGACGGCCGCGATCATTTACTCATACTCAATGACGGGGTCAAAAATACTACTTACTGGGACAGTTAGTAAGAACTGCTATTCTACATGACTCCCCTACATGCTACTGCTCCCTCTTATCTCATACGGTGCTCTTTACAAATTGCGATACTTTCGATCTCGTTTGCTCCTCTTTTAATGATTGAAATCGACAAGATCTGCTCCAAGATTGGCTCGTATTAAATACTTTCAATCTAAAACAAAATTTGGTGGCGGGTTTTAAATGCAACTCAATAATTATATTGAGATACATATATGGATTTAATTTTTGATTGATCGTATAAAAATCAGTTTATATTATAAATAATGTGTGATATTTATAATATGTAAAGTAGTTTTAATAATGGGAAAGGTTGTAGTTAATTAATAGTGCTAAATATTTTAGATAATTTTATTACTATTAGCTCCTCAAAATTAAAAATTATGGATAAATTGGATTATGTGGAAATAAACTAATTATATTATATTCTATTCATAATATTGGGAGGTCTAAAATCATTATATACCAATCTAAATATTCTACAAATATACAGCATTATAAAAAAATAATACTTTTTGGTAAAAACAAATCGAACTATTACCTATTTATTTTTATACTGAATATATAATCTCTTCATACATTAGACGACGATGCGATGCACGAGTAGCATGACTCTGTCCGTCGACTCCCTCTCGTCTCCTACGATCGTACATGCAGAGTCAGACGATACGAGAGATGGTCTATTTGCTTCCCGCTTCCCTCTCTCTGATCTGCTTATTCTCTCTCGATCTGTCTTCAACCTTACTTACACTAGTGTAATTCCAACTACTGTTCTCTTACGCAAACGACTTCTTGTCGGATGTGTGCGCCGTGAAACTTGTGCTGTCTGTATTCCATCCGTTTTTTCATTTTTCTCAGCCTTTTTTGTGCCCTCATAGTCTCGTCTTCCTAGAAATCTTTTATAACCCTGTCTTCCATCTTGCATTACCTAGCTTGTCAGGATGTTCCACTTTCTTTCCTTCTACCTTCCTTTGGGGGTTATAGCTTTAATGCTGCTTTGTTTACCAATTTCTGAAATTATTTTAGTGCCCCTCGATGAACCACCCTTCAATATATTAACGTGCTTGAAAAAAGATGTTCCACGATTGAAAAATGATCACCAGCAACGTAAAAAAACTCTATGCAAAATAGATCCAATTCAAGAAAGGAGCCACGCGCTCGACCACCGTGTCGAAAAAAGGTCACAAATGAGAAGTTGCGGGAGCCTACCCACTCAACTAGTAACCTGACCAACGCTGGCCCCCAACAATCGCTCGCGCGCCCGGCTGCAACGAGCGGGCACAGACAAAGGCTTGTTCATGACAATGGCACAATTCCCAGCCATAGCGCCATATTGAAAACATAAAAGGTGCCTCAACTGCGCGCGCGTTTATAAGAAAAAGAGGAGGTAGAACTAGAGCCGGACATAGATCGAAACATGTCAAATGGTCCAGAGAACAAGGAACATAAAAAGTAATTTAAACCGCAGAAATAGGCAGCCCGAGCAGTATGGTAAGCTAGGACAGATAAGGAAATGAAGGATTTGAGTTAGGATAAAGGATATAGTAGTTAAAAGTATTTTTAAAGGTGTAGGGTATAAAGTTATTTACAAGAAGAATGATGAAAAAATTTGAAGAGGAGTTATTTTAGAAGTTGAGAGAGAGAATTAAAGTAGTAAGGGTTAGGTTTGAGGTTATGGGGTTGAAGAGTGGTATCCTTGTGGATGCATGTTGTAATTTCTCTTGTTGGGTGAATCCGATATGCGGGCCTCTTAAATGGGGAGCAGGGATGCAAACAGATTTAAGGGCTTGTCAAAAGGAGAACCCTAAAATATAATTTGTGTTATGAAGGCAACCTCCTCATATTGCCTATGAAGATGTTGGTTTTCAGCTATATATGGCCTATTGCCACATCAGAGGCGAGTACTTAGCCACATTAGTAGGAGTAAAGGCAGAAGGCAGCATGGGACATAAAACGAAGCTACTAAAAGACGGGAGAACGGGAGGGTGTAGATCACAAGAATGTCGAAACAATAAAAACGGAAGGAATATGGGAGTGGCTCCTCACCACTTAAAAAAGAAAGGGCCAATTAATAAAATTTGCTCAAAATAGATCATGTTAATATTTTTAATGACCTAGTATAAAAATAAACAGTGTTAAAAACTCATGAAGGTAATGAAGAAGCTGACGACAAAGAATAAAACCACAAAGTAGGACAAGATTGAGCGTAAGCAACGTACGATTAAATGAAAGGAAAAAGATGTATTCTGCATATCTAATATGCTATCTAAATATGTTAAGACATTTAATATTTTGGATCATACTCTCCGCACACTAACTCAGCTAATGCGAGTGGAAGACGTAATTAGTAATAGGATTCAAATAGTGGAGAGGTATGAGAGGAAGAGAGAGACGAAGAGAGAGAAGAAGGAATTGAGAGACCCCGTTATTGGAGAGAGAGAAAAGAGAGAGAGAGAGAGAGAGAGAGAGAAATGAAACAAGAGATGAGAGAGAGAAAGCCGCTACAAATAAAAGGACAGAGAAGACTAACAAAGGCTGTCAAAATGAATTCACTTGCGAGACTCATCAAAAAGAAGAGTCTTTTACAAACTTGATGAGCGAACAAGATTGATAATTACCATATATGGATAACAAAGACAGGAAAGCAACATCTCTCACCAAGACAATAAAAAAAAGATTTGTCCTTCCAACTAGCCCAC
>JABUQX010119596.1:25000-32562 GCA_015478945.1 Trachelipus rathkii | reverse complement strand
CGACGGCGAGATCACCACTCATATTAAAACAGAAATCAGTTAAACCAAAAGGTGTGGACCTAACACCAAGGGGGGGGGGATTAGTATGCTTTTTGGGTTTTACTGCTTTACTGCTTTACTCATGTTTTACTGCTTTATTGCTTTAACTCATGTTTTACTGCTTTAACTCTATGTTTTTACTGCTTAACTCAATGTTTTTTACTGCTTAAACATATATTATTACATATTTTTTATTGTTAATACTTTTATTTATTTTATTTTTATATATTTTCTTTATTTTTTATTATTTTTTTTATTTTTATATATCATTAGTTTATTACTTCATGCCCATTGTTTATATTATTAGACACCACAACACACACAACACCACTTTACACTTATACCCACTTCACTATACACTTATACACCATCACTATGAACACTTTTCATTTACCCCATAGACACTTACATTACAAAAAAAAACAAAAAAAAACACCAAAAAAATACACAAAAAAAAACTTTTTATAAAGAGAACGACAATAAAATCAAAAACACAGCGGAAACACACTTTACACCCCGACTTTTAATTTAAAACACAACAAAAAAAAATTTTCCCCACTAGACAGCTTACATTTACCATAACACACTTTAACATTTACATACAACACACACACACACAGATTTACTTACCTCCACACAGATTTTACTTACACACACAGATTTTACTTACACTCACACAGATTACTTACACTCACACACAGATTTTACTTACACTCACACACAGATTTTCACTTAACAACTCCACACAGACTTTACTTTACACAACACAGATTTTACATTACACACACAGATACTTACACTCACACACACAGATTACTTTACACACACACACAACACACGCAACACACCACAACACCACACACACCCGCGCCGCCAACTCACTTTACACCATATAACGTATAAATTTAATTAACATTTTTATGTTTTAATTACAACACGTACATTTAATATTAACTTCATCCACACATATAACTAAAAAGTTATTTCAAAGTTTCCTTAAACTTAATAATAATCAATCATTTAATTAATTAACAAAAAATTTATTATTAACTGTTAATACTTTTGTTTATAAATTTTATAACTATCGAACGTATTCTATTATTTTTATTTAAAATACTTTCAATTTATTAAAAATATATTTAACTTTACCTTAAAGCAATGAAACTGCCAATCATTAAGGTCAGCCCCTAGCACCCCTCTAACACAAGCTTATGCACGTTTTTGGGGTTCTTATTGACTTTACTGCTTTACAATCATCTTTACCAATTAATAAGCTATACAAATAACAAATCAGTTTCTTCTTGCTAACAATAAACATGTATTTTTGTTTAAAATCTTTTCCCAAGTTCCCTTTATTTTAAAATAACAATCTATTCCACTTTACATTTATTTATTCGCTCGATGTTGTTAACTAAAAATATTTTCAAAGGTTTTGATAGATATGTCGGAATATATTTCTTATTATATATATTTCTATGTACAATTGACAATCCACCCAGAAAACCTCAAACCGCCACTTCCTTACAGATACGAAACAACTGACTCTCTCCTGTAAAATGTGTTGAAATACCTACTTTAAAGGTCTAAATTTAGGATAATCCTTTTGTAGCCGGGGCGATTTTGGCCTAATTCAGGTCAAAATATATTTCAACTGACCTTTTTTTTCCTGTAACAATGTTGGTGCAATAATACGTTAGGCCCTAAACTTTAGGCCTAAATTTAGGATAAATAAGCCTTTTGTTCCATGCTGATTTAAAGCCCTAATCCAGGTTCAAAAGGTATTTCCCAGTATAGAACAAGATTCATTTGTTTATTATTATTATTTTTTATAACTATCAAGTTTTAAAATAACTTTTACTAAAATTTTATGAAACTTTAGTTAAAAACATACTTATTTACGTACCTAGCAATACTCATCAGTTAATCAGTAAAAGGTCAGCCCCAAGCTATGCCACGTTTTGTATTATTGACTTACTGCTTTACTATCATCTTTAAATGTAATAAGTATAAAAAGAACAAAATAAGTTCTTTTCTGCTGCTAACAAAAAAATGTATTATTAAAAATCTTTCTAAGTTCTTTTAATTAAAAATAACAATTATTTCACTTACATTTATATTATCCACTCGATGTTAACCAAAAAATATCAAAGTTTTTTTAAATAATTCGGGTTTTTCTTTATTTATTATTATTTATTATCTTATGTACATTGACATCCATCACGAAGAAAACACAACCAACCCGCACTCCCTTACAGATACGCAAACTGACCTCTCCTCTGTAAATGCGTTTTTTGTAGATAATTCCTTTTTGTATCGCCGGGGGCGATTTACAGGCCTAATTCGGTCCAAAATATATTCACCTGAACCTTTTTCTGTAAAATGTGTGGCACTACTCGTGGGCCTAAATTAGGCTAAAATTTAGGAATATAGCCTTTTGTAGACCGGGCCTAAATTTATCCTAATACCCAGGTCAAAAGCGTTAATTCCAGTATAGACAAGAATTTCCCCCCCCCAAAAAAAAAAAAATTGTTTTATTCTTTCTTTTTTATAAATATATTTCAAACTGAAAACATGGCTGGATCGGTGAATCCTTTAAGCAGGTTAAGAGAAATGTTTTCCTACTTGTGATTGGCGGAGAGTTTCCCTATTTTCAAATAAGCTATACCCGCAGGGCCCTTCACATGAGCCCCCACCCTCGCAAAGGCAGGCCAACCCCCACCCGCTGGGTGCGGTCTCGCCGCGTCCCCGCCGCCCGCGTCCCCGCCTGCCCGCGTGCGCCCGTGCAGGCGCAATATTCCGCGTTCCCGCCCGCCGCGCGCGCGCGCACGCGCAATATTTCCGCGTTCCCCGCCCGCCGCGTGCGCCCGCCGCAGGCGCAATATTTCCTCGCGAATGAAATATATATACTACGAGTTCTTCATTTTATTTCATACTTGAAAACAATTTCAAAGAATTTCTTCACATATACATGAGTCATTCCAATTTTTAATTCATATAAACATTTTCACTACTTTTAACTACATATTTATTAATAATATGTTTTTATTTGTTTTTAATACTTTTTATTTATTTTATTATTATTATTTTTATTTATCTTTATTTTTTTTTATTATTTTTATTGATTTTTATTTATTATTAATTATACTTAGTGTTATTTAACTTTTCATCTAAATTTGTTATAATTATTATTTAGAAAACACACACACACACAACATAGACACTTGGACGTACACACACACACACACTCACCAACACACACACACACACACACACCAACAACACACACACACACACACACGCAACTCACTTACACATATACGTATAATTTATTAAAACAATTTTTATTTTTTATTTTTATTATTAATTTAACAGTGGTTATTTACTTCATGCCTATTGTTTATTATTATTTTGAATAGCCCATACAACACACGCACACACACCACCCAAACACACATACACAACTTACACAACGCTCACACACTCGATATTTTGCTGCCTCAACTTTGGATTCCTCAGCTTCTTTGATGCCTCAGCATTAATGGCTCAACTTTGATGCCTCAAAAACTTTGATGGGATTGATGCCTCACTTTTGTTGCTCACTTTTGATCCTCAGTTTTTTGATGTCTTCAAACTTTGATGCCTCAGCTTTTGATTGCTTCAACTTTGATGCCTCAGCTTTTTTGATCTTGTAGGTTTGATGCTTAAGCTTTTAATAACTTTAGCTTTGGTACCTCAGCTTTGGTGGATCTCTTTTTGATGACTCATCTTTGATGCCGTCATCTTTTGATACCACCTATATATTGATGATTCATCTTATAAGCAGTTACCACTTTACACTTATACCACAATACACTATGTCCCTCTTATTGCACAATACCGCCACATACAAACATGACCACTTACGCTCCGCCCATAGACACTACACTCACACCCACTAATATATTATTATAATATATATAATATAAATATATATATATTATACTATATATAATATATATATATATAATATAATATTTATAATAATATCCGCGGCGGGCGGGAAACTGCGGGAAATAATGCGCTTGCGGGCGCCGCGGCGGGCCGCGGAAAAAACGCGGAAAAATATTGCGCCCTGCCGGGCGCACGCGGCGGGCGGGGGACGCGGCGGGACGCACCAAGACGCACCTGGGGGTGCGGGGTTGGCTGCCTTTGCGGGTTGGGGCTTCATGCGAGCCCTGGTGGTTTAGCTTATGAAACTAGGGGAAAAACTACTCGACCAATCAACAAGTAAAGGAAAAACATTCTTCTTACCTGCTTAAAAGATCTTACCGATCCAGCTGTTTCCAGTTTTGAAAATTATTTATAAATAATAATAACACATGATTCCTTGTCTATACCTGGAATTACCTTTTTTGACCTGGTAAAGGATTAAATTAGCCCGTCCCTAACAAAAAGCTTTATTCCTAAATTTAAGGCCTAATTTAGGCCCCACGTAAGTTATCAGCCACATTTTAGAAAAGGTCAGTTTGAAATATTTTGCCCTGGAATTTAGGCCTAAAATGCCCCCGGGATAAAAAGGATTATCTACAACGCCAATTTTACAAGAGAGAGGGTCAGTTTTTCGCTAATCTGTACAGGGAGTGCGGGTTTGGTGTGTTTTCGGTGATGGATTGTCAATGTACATAGATAATAATATAATAATAATAAGAAACCCGAATATTTAAAAAACTTTGAATATTTTTAGTTAACATCGAGTGAATAATATAATTGTAAGTGAATAATTTTATTTTAAATAAGACTTAGAAAGATTTTACTAAAATACATGTTATGTTAGCAGAGAAGAATTTATTTTGTTATTTTTATACTATTACATGGCTAAAGATGAGTAAAGCAGTAAATCCAATAGACAAAACGAGGAAGCTTTGGGGCTGACCTTACTTGATTTAACTGATTTTATTGCTTTACAGGTACGTAAAAATATATGTTTTAATAAAATTTCATAAATTTTAGTAAAAGTTATTTTTAAAACGGAATAGTTTATTATAATAATAACAATGAAAATCTGTCTATACTTGGAATTAACTTTTTGGGGACCTGGTTAGGGCTAAATCAAGCATGGATTAAAAAAAATGCTTATTCCGTAAATTAGGCCTAAATTAGGCCCTACACGTTAGTTATTGCACACAATTTTTACAGAAAAAGGCAGTTTGAAAATATATTTTGACCTGGAATTAGGCCCAAAATCCCCCCCGGGCTACAAAAAGGAATTATCCCTAAAATTAGACCTAAGTAGTATTCAACACATTTAACGAGAAGAGGTAGTTTTGTATCTGTAAGGAGTGCGGGTTTTTGTGTTCGTGTTTGAATGTCAATGTACATAGATAATAATATAAGAAAACCCGAATTATTTAAAAAAACTTTGAATTATTTTTAGTTAACATGAGCGAATAATATATGTAAGTGAATAATTGTTATTTTTAAAATAAGAACTTAGAAAGATTTTAACAAAATACATGTTATGTTAAGCAGAGAAGAACCTTATTTTGTTTTTTATACTTTATTTACATGGCTAAGATGAATGAAGCAGAGTCAATAAGAACAAAACGTGGCATAAGCTTTTGGTTAGAGGGTGCTAGGGGCCCCCTGAAACCTTACTCGAATTTTACTGATTATTGCTTTAAGGTACGTAAAATATATGTTTTAATAAAATTTTCAATAAAATTTTTAGTAAAAAGTTTAAAGAAAAACTTGAATATTTTAAAATTTATAAACAAAAAGTATTAACAGGTTTAATAATAAATCTTTTGTAAAAATTCTAAATGATTGATTTTATTAAGACAGTTTTAAGAAACTTTGAAATAATTTTTAGTTATAATTGAATGAGTAATATAAATTAACGTGTTTATTACACATAAAATGTTTAATAAAATTTATACGTATATCGTGTAGTGAGGTGTGCGTGTGTGTGTGTGTGGTGTGTGTGTGGTGTGTGTGTGTTGTGTGTGTGTGTTGTAAGTAATCCCTGGTGTGTGAAGTGTAAGTAAAATCCTGAGTGGTGGTTTGTAAGTAAATCGTGGTGTGGTGTAAAGTAATCTGTGTGTGAGTGTAAGTAAATCTGTGTGTGAGTGTAAGTAAATCGTGTGTGTGTGTGTAAGTAATTTGTGTTGTGAGTGTAAGTAAATCTTGTGTGGAGTGTAAGTAAATTGTGTGTGAGTGTAAGTAAATCTGTGTGTGTGTGGGTGTGTGGATTTGTTTGGTGTGTGTGTTGTGTGTGTAAGTGTAAATGTAAGTGTTAGGGGTAAATGTTAAGTGTCCATAGTGAATTGTGTGTATCGTGTAAGTGTGGTCCGCGTGTGTAATAGTTGTAAAATGTAGTGTCTATGGGTTTAAATGTAAGTGTCATAGTGAAAGGGTGTATAAGTGTCATAGTGATGTGTGTATTAAGTGGTCATCAAGTGAATGTGTGTAGTAAGTGGTCAGTGTTGTGTGGGTGAATGTGTGTTGTTTTCTAAATATAATAACAATAGTTGCAATGAAGAATAATAAAACTATATGTTTATATAATAAAAATAAAATAAAAATATAAAAATAATAAAATAAATAATAAGGTAAATAAAAATAAATAAAAATAAAAATAAAATAAAATAAAAGTATTAATGTTTTCTTGCAAACATAATGTTTAATAAATATAATGAAGGTTAAGCCAGTAAACCATAATGAGTTAAACAGTAAAACAAAATCATGAGTTAAAGCAGTAAAACATGAGTTAAAAGCAGTAAAAATGAGTTTAAAGGCACGTAAAGCAGTATAATAATACAAAATAAAAATAAAATAATTAAAAGAATAGAAGTTGGAAGTTCTAAGACATACGATCCAGTAGAGTATGAAACAAAAATAAAACAAACATAATGTTTAATAAATATAATGAGGGTTTTAAGCGTAAAACATATGAAGGTTTGAAAGCAAGTAAAAATATGAAGTTAAAGCAGTTAACATGAGTTTTTAAGCGTAAAACAGAGTTAAAGCAGTAAAGCAGTAAACAAAAGCATACTAAACCCTTTGGTGTTAGGTCACACCCCTATTGATTTACTTTTTTACTTTGAAAATGTGTCAAATTTGATACCTATGAAATAAAAAAAAATTCCACTTAGCAAACATATGAAAATTAAAATATCATTTTGCAATAATTTTCAAGCTGTTAAAGGGTGAAAGATAGATCCCGAAGAGCAGAAAGTAAAAAGCAGTAAAGCGAAAGTTAAAGAAAGGTAAAGCAGGAAAGTTAAGCAAGTAAGGCAGTAAAAACAAAAGCAACTAATCCCTTTAGTGTTAGGTAACACTCTATTGATTTTACTAATTTACTGCTTTAAGGTAAATGTCTGTATGAGTTAAAAGCAGTAAAGCAGAAAGTTTAAAGCAGTAAAGCAGAAAGTAAAGCAGTAAAGCAGAAAAGTTAAAGAGCAGTAAAGCAGTAAAACAAAAGCAAAAAATAATCCTGCGTTGTACGTGTTACACCCTCTATTTGATTTACTGATTTAACTGCTTTA